>JARJDW010020987.1:0-31252 GCA_030264715.1 Adinopsis sp. GC000173
GTGTGAAGAAAATATAAGAAAAAGTTTATAAATAACGAAATTATAAACATTCAAAATTTATTAAAAATTATAGAAAAAAGGTGCTGGGAGAAAAGGTGCTAACTTAACGCCGGTTAATTAAAGTAATGATGAAATGATGAATTGCGACAATATGTAGTTGGTAAAATAAATATGAATTTAAAATTCAAATTACAAACAATTTGATTTAAAGCATCTTATAATACGTTTGCAAATACATGTGTGTTTGCAATCTAGCTCAAAGTATAATGAATAGGCAAATTCATATAGGTAGGTAGATTTACTTTACATGTAAGTAACAAGGTTAATTAAATATTTGTGTATTTTGTGGAGAACCGCTTGGAAACACAAAATTGACGAAATGGAATTATTGCAAATTAAAATTAAAATTAAAAGTTTACAACAGGGATAAAAAAGCATGAAAATTTTATAAACTCGACGTATTTGAGGTTATGTCATTATAGTAATGTCAATTTTAAAACGTTTTTAGGAAATATTCCTCATTTTTCAATCAATAATATCAACGATCAACGATATTTATAGTGTATCAACATACTTTTTTTTTAAATGTTCACTTTATTTATACTTTTATTTTTAACATTTAAATTAACCCATAATGAGTCAAACTTTGTATGCAAATCTAGGTATATCGATTAAATTGTTTATCGCGATTTACCTACATATAAATTTTACACAGTTCTTAAATTCGTTATAATCTCTAAACTAAATTAAATATTCTTTCTAGTTGCGAATACGCCGAAAATACGTTTTTCTAAAAAATGAGCACTAAATTGACACAAGTATTCTTTTCAAGAAAGAAAATTTGATCATAATAAAATTCAATATACACTTGCACTTTCCGGAAATATTTTCATATATAATTTTTCAACTACAAGAAAATATAATGTTATATGAGTGTATTGCTTACATTCTGCACTAATTTATTTATCAGTATAACAGTATCAGATTAAAATAAATACCTAATTTTATTACTGATTAAAGCAATGTGCAAAAACAGCAATAGCAATAGTTTCAGTGAAATAAAAATAATTTTTACCAAACCATTTAACGAACGATTAACATGTGCATAAATGCTAAAAAATCTAAGATGGTACATAATTAATTCGGCGAATTTAAGAAATAACAAATAGGGGATATGAAACTTAACCTAAATTATAATTATATGCTTATCTACTTTTATGAGAAATTATATTCAATTTTTATAAATAGGACATCGACAAGAATTCTCATCACCGAATTTAAATGCCGACAAATTAACCCAAATTATAATTATGTGCTTATCTACTTTTATGGGAAATTATATTCCATTTTTATAAACAGGACATCGACAAGAATTCTCATCACCGAATTTAAATGCCGACAAATTAAGGTAAACAAGATTGTCATTATCTATTATCTGTTTTTTCCATTTTTATGGAAATTATCTATAAATTATGCAAAAGTCATAAAATTTCATTTTACTAATTCATAAATACATTCATATTTCCGGCCAAGACCAAATAATATGACAATTCATTCAATCGAAACCATAAAATCTTTTTGAAAAATGGAAACTTGTAAACAGTTCATTACTATATCTAACACAGAAGTATAATTCAATTTTAATAACACACTTAACTAAAAGTTTCCAAACAGTGCAATTATTTCATTAAATATTTAATTGATTCGTTGATTGACTTTTATAAGTGTGCGTGAAAAAATGCGAAAATTACATGTTTAATATGAACTTGTTTTATTAACACGATTACTGTAAAGTTTCGTATATATATGTAAAAAATAAATATTATTATAAACTTTAGTTTGAAGCAAGTATAAAGTTATCTATAATAAATAAAATTACAAAACTTTCCTAAGACTTGCTGCTCAAATCAGAGTTCTAAAAGTAGTTTGATTCATTACCATATTTAAAAAACTTTCACTTTGATAATTAATTGCAAGCTAACATTGACATTGTACCAGTCAAGATTATTAATTAATAGCCAGGTATTTATAAAAAGTGTTTGCTTCGCAATAAATTAATTGGCAAAAACTTCACACTGAAAACCGCTAACTAAACGAAGTGTAAAATATAAAGGCTATAAATACAAATAGTAATAATTAATAGCTAAAAATATATGCGTTATAATTGCAGAGAAAAAAAAATCATAAGTGTACTTACATAAAAAATAGCGCTGAAAGACAGTTTGCGTACTGGCGTGGATTCACCTTGCGTTGCACGTAGCAACTTTCATTATTCATTTTCCTTAATTGAGCGACCGATCACACATCGGAGTGAGAAACGCACATGCTACCTGTAGACAATAATAACACAATTGAGCATTAAACACTAATATCACATTATCACAATTGTTTCATTTCACCGCACCGCACTGTGTCACCAAGACGCTGCAGTGACTCGCCGCACACACACACACGACACCGGCGTGCAAATTCGCGTAGCAGCGCGGCGAAGGTGGAAGTGGAACGCTCGTTCGCTTGGCAGAGAGACCGACCGACGTTATGATGTAATTATATGAGCAGCATTTCTAACGAATGCGAATGTGAAAAGTGAATTCATTCATGGCTAAGGATCGACCCACCGATTGTAAAATCAATGCTCAGCGAACATATTTTGGCACCGCACACTTCGCTCGCTCGCGCGCTCGCCGATTTATCACATCATGTGCAATTATAATTCGGTGCTGGGTATTTTCGTTGTTACGAATTTGTGGGCGCTGTATTATTGTCATGCACAATTTACCGCACATAATAAGTAAAGCGTTCAACATTTTTAACTGATTAGCAGTGCGGCGAGAATGTAAAAATATTGATTTCTATACACATTTGCACATTCCTAATTAAAAATATATCGATTTTATCGAATAATTGGTATTTTGCTAAACTGAATGTCGCCCAAGGTCAAATTAGGTCTAATTCCGATTCGCGTTTTACAAAGATCCGCACTTGAAAATTTATATGTTGTTAAAATCTCGAATAACTTTTTAAAACAGTGATTCTCAAGCTCAACCTATGGTTGGCAAAGAACATTTCTTAACTTCCAATTAAAAACGTATAGATTTGATAGAATATTTTTTTGTAATTTATATTTTACTTGACTAAAGATCATATTTGAGGCGATGGGACCTACAAGGTTTTATCTCCCGCACTTGAAAATTTGTATACAAGTCTCAAAACCTCTTAAGAAGAATAACTCTTTAAACCAATGACTCAACTCAAAGGTCGTATTTGAGACTATGATATCAATTAAATTCAATCCCGCTAACCTTTTAAGATGAATAGCCCTTTAAACTAGTCTAGGAAAAAAAAATAATAACAAAATTAAAAACATATTAAACATATACATGTTGATAAATATAGCAAAAGATTATTGGCATTATTTTGGTAAGAGTTCCGAGCTCGTAAAAATTTATATGGAAGGCATCGGAATACGACTGAGAAGCCAATCAAGACGTTAAATAATCAAAACTCTACTGCCAAATTAAAGCAAAAAATGCACTTTGTATATACAACTTGGAAAATCTCCAAAAATTGCTATGAAATGTAAGAAATTTATGAAAATCTGCAACATTTGTAGATTTTATCATGTAAATATTGTAATTTTGTCGAGATTTTGTGTTGTCAAAAGGATTTGCTTCAAAATTGAAACAAACTGCAATAAATTAGGAAATTTTACATCGACGAAGTGTTGAACATTTAAAGTATTATGTTTATATATATCTGTACAAACATTTTAAATATAGTTAAAATGAATAAATGGACACATTGCTTAATTTTTAAGACGACCCACTGTAAAGAAACGCCAATAGGAGTCGTTACGTAGTTTCATCCGGCCCTGAACCTCAGTCTGACACAAAAAACATATAACATTATATGTCATAACTAAAGGGTAACTAAAAAGAGCTGACATTTGCACTATTACTTAAATATTTATATTTTGCTCTCCAAAATATTAAATTTAGAATAAATTATTTATACGAGTCAATGCACATCAACTCTGCCAAAATCGTTACACGACCATTTCGAACTACTCGGTACTTAGCCCGACCATTGTGTAATATAGTTTCAATTTAAGCAAGGCTTTTAACCAGCAACCTTAATTGTGAAAAAATTGTTAAGTTTACTAAATTAACTAAATATTTAAAATTGTTCAAAAAGCAAAAATCCAAATAAATGAGTTAACATGTTTTGGCTTGCGTCATCATCAAAACTCAATTTAGTCATCAAGTATTTCATAAATTTCCTATTTTGATTATTCTTAGTTTACAAATAATATGCAACCAACTGCAAGAATTTCAACAACAAATAATTTAGAACAAAGTCTACGAATTTGAATTGCATGACAATGGCCTATACGAGGTGTGGCTATTAAGTAACGACTAGTGTCGTAAAACATTTTATGTTATATTTGCATCTATTTAGTCGTTATGTCCTTTCACCTACAACAATCTGTTTAAATTTTCCATTATTATATTAGTTAACAGCATAAGGAAATAAAAATCATATCAATTTAGGCTGGTTACTTTTTTTCAAAAAATCTATTCTAACAAATGAATAATTTTGAAAATTGTTGGTTTAACACCACAAAAAATGGTTCAGTTAAATGCCTTTTTTTAGAAACATATTCCCAACGGAAACTAAGAAACACCTGTATTCCTATATAATATTTGATAAATTAACTGAGTAGGTTTTGGCAATCTTCGTGCGCTTATCTTGTTTGATTAACGATGCTTGAAAGTTTACTAAATGTATTTTAAAATACTCGAAATTCTGTGACAAATTATTCTTGGATTAAAAACTTAATTTCCGTAATTAATAAATAATCGATGATCAGTAACAAAATAAGCACTTTTTGCAATGTCCTTCATTAATTCTTTACAATATCACACAAAAATAGATAAGTACCTACTGAATAATAACAGCTTTATTTCGAATTCCTCCAATAAATTCTTTCCTTTTAAAACATTCAGTATTTCTGTAAATTCCCATAAGCAACAACAACAACTCCTTGCAATTTTCTACTAAATTAAATATAAGTAAGAATCAATACGTAATCATTCAGTTTAAATTATTGTTACTAAAATTTGATCGGAAACAACAACATTGTTTTCGTTATCAAATTCTTAAACTTAATAAAACTTTATAAAACTATTTTGTTTGATCAATAATATAAAATAAGTCGCATAAATTTCATAATAAGTTTTAAATCAAGCGACACATAAAAGGTATTTCAATATTTTTATCATATTTTAAATTCTTGTCTTAAATTAAATTAAATTAAAAAGACATTTTATAATAAATAAATACAATGGATGCGTAGCGGTGCGACTAAAAAGCACTCAATCTTTTTTAGTATTTTTAGTGCGTTACCAAATATTTTTTTAGCATCACAACATACGTCTCTTAAAACTAATTTTTTATGGATATTTCTTTTTATTGAGTTTCATCAATATTGTTCGAAAATTGAAAAGAAGGAAGTTCTTTATGTTTTTTGAACAATATTAATAACGATCTTTAAATATTTTGATGAATAATGCCAAAATCAAAGAAGAAAATCGCAAAATTTTCCCCCACGCACATAAAAATCCATAAAAAAATTGGTTTTAGGTGACGCGTGGTAATGCTAAAATAATAATTTGTAAAATGTAGTTAAATTAACGCTAAGTGATTATTACAAAAAACACAAACAAAAAACTTTCTGTAAATGTAGTATCTATTCCATCAATAATTACGATTTCAACAAAATGTTTTAAGATTGCAACAACTTACCATGCACAAGTTTCTTCACCTCGTAAAGCACACATTTTTCGAATGATTAGCGAATGAACGAGCTGCCAATTCGATGCGACGTGTTTATATTATACATAAGTAACGCATTAAATAATGCACCAATCGATCAAACAATCAATGAATTTTATTCTAACGAATTGGCTCCGATTACAACACAGCTCCAACAATTTTTAATTTGATCTACATGAAAATAAATCATGTCTAACGTTACGTTTACTGAGTCTTGTGCCTTGTAATTTGGTACGTACCAGACAAATCAATTACCATTTCGATGACGTTCAGCATTGCGAAAATATCAAATGGCCGATTAAAGTTTTCTAGTAAAATTGCGTTCGAGTTCAATCGAAATGAGACTAAACTAGCAAACAATCAATTTGGAATATTTGCTTTACTTGAAAATTACATAATTGACTAGCAGTTAATTTAACGTAAACGAAATTATACAAGGTAAATATGGTGTATGTATGAATTTGCTTATCATTTGATTGTTTGCTATGGTAAATATGTTAGTTTTTCGCTTTTTCTCTGCTGAGCGATATGAAAAATATGTATTAACAGATAAATTTTTTTAATATGGGCACGTTTCACGTGCCGATTCTCTAGAAAAATCATTAAACTATGCGCTGCACAACGAGAAACGATAACGCATGCACCATGTCGGTTAGAATCGATACAATTCGTTGCGCGTTTCATTCGCTTGTTTAAATATTGGTTTAGCATTTATATTGTTTTGATATTTTAAATTGAAATTAGTTAAAATAGGTTATAAGAGTAAATCAATCACTAAAATACTAAACGATATGTTTTATCTTGCACGAGTTTGTTATACAATTGCAGCAATTTTTATTGTCTGTACATAATCTTTTTATCTTTCACATTGTTAAATATTTCCTTATAAATATTGTAATGAAAATAAGTAGTATTTACCGACTTGTAATATCACCGATATTAAATTTTTCATGATGTTTTATCAGAACATCATTTTTATGTCTAATTATGTAAGTAAATCTTTTTCATCGCAGTTTCGCAATAAATAAAAGTCAAAATTAAAGAATCATTGTGTACCAAATTCAAGTCTCCAAAAATTACCATGGTTTAAAATATAAGTGTCAGAAGTTGAGAGTCGGAAAGATTAGCAATAGAAAAATGAATAATCGAATGCGATAAAACATTCAACAAGTTAATAATTTTAAATATTGACATTTCATTCATTGCATAACTACGGTATAAAGAAATTTTCTTTACATTTGAATAAAAATATGTGTAGTTATCTAAATTTTTTAAACCATTACCAAAGTACTATTTGATTCTTTGATTCGCATATTGCTCTTTTCATGGGTTCTTAATATAAATCACAATTTTATCCAATTATATTATCCTAAATTTTCAGAAAGCAGTTCCATAAAGTCAAATGATATTTAGGAACTCATTCTCTTTTTAAGCGAAAATAAATAACTTGTGCGCTACAGTTTTGGTAGTTTACTTGATAATTTAGATTGAGTCACAAAATTGTGTCTTTCATGAATAATAGTTGAAAATCTGTATTATAAGTGCACCCCTATGCGCAAAAACGATCACAAATTTGAAAGTCAGGAATAGTGTTGCGTCCTTCACGAAGACAATGAATTTAAATATATATTTGAAAAACTTAACTAATGACTTATTTTTTGAATTGACTAAGATAACTTTTGTAAAACTCACCCTGTATATAGTGGAAATCACTGAAAATCACATGGAAAGAGTGAGGCTATGTTTACATTTAATTAAATGTGTACCATTTGCAATTTAGAGCTCACATTTATACTAATCAAATCCCACTACTGTAAAAAGATAAGAAAATAAATATATTGTTGATTAAAATTGTGCAATATTACATATATTATTACAATTACCACATAAATAATTTAAAGAATTTAAACTGGAATTTAAAATGCATTGTTAAACATTATTAAAAAATTAATAATTTATAGCAATTGCATAAAAATACTAATGTTATGATTGAAATGTGGTAAAATTTGCTCTACGGGTCAGAAAAAGAAGTAATAAAAAATGGATGTAATTGCAAAATTTTTTTCTAGATTAAAAATTATATAATTTCGTTACAGTTTTAAAACATCGATCAATATTTTACATGTTAACATTATATTATTTTGTGACAAAAGTCGTTGATTATTTACAGAATTTATTCAAACAATTTCTACAGCAAAGAGTAGAAAAAATAACAATACTTAATTTTTAAGATTTATCATCATTCAAGATATCTGTTATTAAAACTAATGGGTAACTTAATAAATATGAATCTAATTTTCATTGCAATAAAATAATAATTGTATGTATAATAAAATTCTGCATCTATTTCTGTTATTTTTAAATTAATCACAATTCATTATTATATAATAGCAAATCGATATTTTCTTACTAATCGATGGTACATTTGTTAGAGACAGAAATTCAATTGCAACTAATAATAATATTATAGAATAAACAACGTTCAGAATTGTGGCGAAAAATAAAAAATAATAATAATAATAATAATAATAATTGTTTTTGTAACTGTACAATAAGTGTTTGTTGTTGAATTAATTAATTAAAAGAAAATTAATATTAATAATAATAAGAGATAATTTGCTATTCAATTTGACTGGTACTATGTGGTTGATTCTCCTTCGCTTTCGTAGTTGCCCATTCAACAAAATCATCAATTAAAACCGGCCAAGCGCCTTCTTCATCATAATTACTCATATCGTCCGCTATTTGTCCAGCAAAATCTAACAGTAAATTCCATGTATCTTTTGGAATTGAACGTTTATGGTGCTCCTGAAAATCAATCAATATTACTATTTCAATAAATCTATCAGCTAAATTACAACTAAATAATACTATTTATAAATAGAAAGCGCTAAATAACGAAATTCTTAAACTCGCACTGCAGTCGCTCGAAATCTACAAAAGCATTTACATTCGCATTACATATACTTTTTTCTATTGCAAATCGTGTTGAAATTAACACAAATTGATCAGTGCTCAGTAAAAATTTATTGAAGATTATTTGCAGCAAATATGCATGTCGTTTTAGTTGTAAAAGTTTTTCACATGCGAAAAATCGTGTCAAAAGTTAGTCATAGAAATTCTCGAAACGTACAAAATAATTTATATTACTTTTTTAGCTTAGCACGATTTTTATTGTTATTATTATAATAATTTTTATCTATGCCGCTTCTTCCTATTAACAATACATCTTCACATACTATCATTATAATATTGCACTGTCGGTGTGGACAATTTGCTAGATTTAGTAATGATCAGAGCCATATTGTTATTGTATTGGTAAAAATATTCGTGAGCCAGATACACCTATATACCTATTATGCTAAAAATCTTATAGGAAAAATTAAACAATACATAAATAAAAAAGTAATTTTGATTTTTTATGTGTGTAAATAATAAATAATTATAAAAATTCAAAATTACTTAGTTATATATTACTAAAAGTTCCATTTGATGATTGAGCCACGACGCTAAGAAAGTGTTTCATTATATGCTGAGAAAATATCAATAACACAAAAAACTGCAATGTGGAATTACTAATTTTTAGAATAATTTCATCAAATCTTGGCTTAATCACTACACCCACATCAAAAAATGCATAACTCCAACTGACTCACAGTCTAAAAAAATGTCATACATTCATTTGTTGTAATAATCTAAACTTGAGATGACAATGTGTTAAGTAATTTAACTATATATATATATAATAGCTAAAAATAATAATAAATATTTCAATAGCGATGACTATACCTGTAAAAATGTACACCATAAATCCAAAAATTTAAACTTCCCCTTCAGCACAATATTCCAATAGGCAATTGCTAAATCTAGATCAAGGCCTTTCTGGCCTGGATTTTTTGCGTAATTAAATGTAAAATGATAGAAATCTTTAAATTTGAAGCCATCTTTCAGCTCGTTCTCCAAATTTGGGAGTCGTAATTTTAATTTTTCTACAGTATCACAACCGAGCTCCGTCATGCCATTTATGAATTCGTCTCTAGTAAATTCACACTGCGTAGCTGCTTTAAATTTCCAAGCAATTATTAACACCAACTTTGATTCGGGCGATAAATTTAAATCGTCTAAAAACTTTAAAATACCATCGGCTGTAATTTTATCATGCTCAACGGGATCCTTGTAACGGTTGTACAATAATTCTAGCTTCTTCTTGTCGACACTTCGTGGTTCACGATAGTAAATATCTGGATTTTGAAAGTAATTATCGCTTGCCAAATCCAATTTCCAATCATTCTGTGCGAGACAAAATATTGCTGTATTTTCTCCTGTTTGTGTACATGAAATAAACTTTTTTACTTTATCTTTTTGCGATGACTTTAATTTATGCTAGAAAAATATAAACAGTAAGTTAGGTTAGATTAGATAGGACAATGCTTGTTTTGGCAATCATTTACTAATCACTAATTAATCATGTATTGAATGAAAATTACATACCATAATTTTTTATACTCGTACTTGAAATTTTAATAATTTATGAATACATTTGATATATATTTTTTGAAAGTTAATCTATGTTTTACTATTGCTTATAACCTTATAAAACCTTAGACGCACCAACCTTTGAAACATAAAATTACTAAACTATTAGAAATTTAAAATAAATCTTGCAATTTACATATTAAAATTTAAAAATTATTTCCTATAACTGCTATAGTAGCAAATCTATTATCTGTTGCCAAAAAACTTTAGTGATATTTAATTTTTTTTTAATATATTATGGTGCACAATTGCGACAGTTCCAAGAACTTTGCTACTTTCATTATTTAGCTGTTTTTATCTATTATTCGATGCAAAATCAAAAATAATTACAACTTTCTACTATCAATTATTGTTTACTATAGTTTTTATGTTTAAAATTTAATTTATTTTTGTCGCCATCTGTGATATACTACTATAACATTTATAATTGCAGTATTTTAGAGTTCGTAGAAAGATGTCGGCAACATACATAATAAAATATTTGGACTTTAGGACAAATTAAAACATAGTAAAATATAATGATTTAAAAAATTTGTCTTTGTAAATATGTTTCAAATTAATTTTGTATAAAAATGTAATTAATTTATATGTTAATTTGAATGTCGGGATTTTGCATCGAAATATACCAATTCGGCGCAAAAATGTCACTTGTCATATTAAACAAAAGGACAACGGCGCGAATGTCGTTTATCCGCGTTATTTCCACTTGTTTTAGTTTAAATACCTATTTTAAATTATGAATACTCTCCTATAAACATTGTAATTACTGTGTAACATAATAATTTATTCCTCAAACTAAATATTACTTGTATTAAACTCAATATTCAAAAATCTAACCTATAAATTGAGGTTAACTAATTAGAAGCACATTACTCATTTTGTACCAGCAAGATGCAAAATTCTCGTTCGCAAAAAGAAGGTATGATTTCTCCGATTAACGGACATACAAAACGGCTTAATGGACGTTTATCGACTAGTATTTTATCACCAAAGCGTGATGTATCATTTCTATCATCTACAAGAATAACTCCTATTAAATCATCTCCAAGGTAAGGACATATACTAGCATTAATTAAAATACTGATGTGTGTGTTTTTTAGATATTCTCTATCACCGACAAACACTCCGAAATTGCAAACGAATAGAAATGGACCGTTACTGGCATCAACTAACTTTAATGTTAATTTGGGGTATAGTCAATTAAATACATATGGAATTAAAAAATTAATAAATTGTAATTTTAGTACTTACACAGACGTGAAAAGTCCTGGGTTAGCTTCCCGGATCGTTCAATATAATAAAGAACAATCTAAGACACCAGTTCCAACTCATCAAGTAAAATATGGCAGTCCTGGCTTATTTCCCATCGTTCATTTTTTCAAAAAGGATAAACCTGTTATCACTCCAAAGAAGAATAAAGTTACCGTAAAATTATCAACCCCTGGTAAGCCATAAATTATTCTATAGATTGTAAAATTTACTTAAGATTCCATTATTTTAGATACTAACTTGTTCAATGGTGGAGGTGATATATCAATTTCGCGTGAAGAAACTTTTAAAAGTGATACTCAGCCGCCCGATATAAGCACACGCAGCGTCCTTGACGCACTTAAGGAAATATCTCGAAAACGTATACATGGAGGCGAAGTAAGTGAATCTAATTGGTTATTAAACGCCAAACTATTGTTACATTATTTACAGGATTTTGATAGGGATGATACTGATATTTGTAAACGCACGAAGCGGCTCGAATATAATCTAAACGAATTCAGCAAGCGAAACCGCGAAGATGATTCCCCGCCTAAAACGAATCCGAGTCCAACGAAGCAAATAACTAAACGTATGTGCGTTATCGATCCCGTCTACGCATCAAGCACGTCTTATACGATGTTTATCGAAAAAGGAACGAAGCGTAAAGCTACAAGTAACAGTTGTGATATTAAATTACATCACAATCTTAATTGTTTATTAGTTTTAGATGATTCATTTGCTGTGCAGAATGAGAAAAAACAGTTAAAGACTACGAATGCTGAAACGCAAACGTTACAACCCGCGGATGAAACGAGCAAGAGTGATAAGCAAGACAAGTCGATTCAATTAGATGCAGATGATCCGTTAAACCAGCAAGATGTTAGTAAATTAACCATATTCGATACGAGAAAGCACGAGATTTTGAAGAAAAATAAATTGGCCACGATGCTGGGTGCGATTACTGGAAAGGCGCCGGTTCTGATGCCGCTGACTAGCAAGGATGAAACGGATAGCTCTAAGATAGTATCGATTTTATCGCCGAAGAATAAACCGAAACATGATCGGCATGTGCGTTTCGATGACGTTGATGCTGATAATGAGAAAAATACTACTAATAAAGAGGTGGAAACAGTTGATAGTACTTCTGTTTTGACTTCATCTACATCGCTGACAACAACGACCTCTACTGTTACCACCACGAGCACAACTGTACAAATAAATCCTGTTAGTGCTGCTTCACCTACTGTAAGCAGTAATAATTCACCACCGAAAGTGAAATCGCCTGGCGGTTTTAAATTTGATTTAACTCCAGCTGCATCAACATCTACTAGTAGTTTAAACTTATCCACGCCTCCAAAATTACCAGAACCGATTAAAGCACCAACGTCTCTAAGCAGTGAAACAAGTTTTGCTTTCGGTAGTCCGAAATCAATTGCGCCTGTTATCTCAACGCCACAATTTAGTTTCGGCAGTCCAAAGACAAGTGTTTCAATTACAACTAGCGCATCAACAGCGCCGTCCACCACCACAGTTGCTAGTTTTACGCCGCCGGCGAAAATCGAAACTATAAAATCACCGTCAATTGCAAATAATATTAATATTTCATACGATAACATATTTAGTAACTTGCCGAAAAGTACTGTCGATAATAGCTTAACGCCTGGAAATACGATCGTTCCCAGTTTTGGGATCGGTGGAAGTCCGTTCAATGCATCGCCGGCCACCAAATCAACCGCCGACGATATCACAAAACTCGGCTACAAAGATCTATTCAATACAAAACAAGCCACACCGGCGAGTTTTGGTGTTGTTGTAACAACTTCCGCTCCAATGTTCAGTCCACCGAAAACGAGCAGCACCTTCCCAAGCGCTACATCATTTGCAAGCCCGTCAACTACTACTTCCGCTAGCAATTTGTTTACCGCTAAACCAAATCCAGCGAAAGAATTTGCTATTGTCACAACATCAGCGCCCATTTTCAGTCCGCCAAAGATGAGTACGACGTTTGCAAGCAACACAACGTTTCCGAGCACGTCTACTTCGACTGTAACTAGCAATTTGTTTACGGCTAAACCGTCGGATAATATGAAGGAGGTTCCATTTGGTGGTGGGAGTAGTAGTACGTTTGGATCTGCAAGCACAACTACAGCTAAAACAGACGGCTTTTCCACACCGTCAACCGCATCCGCTTTCGGAGGCGGCAGTCTCATATTTAATAAGCCAAGTCAGGCAATTACATCGCCGACCACGTCCACCGGAACGCCAATTTTCACCTTCGGTGCGAAAACAACCGCTCCAAATACAAATACATCCAGTAATTTGTTTAACACTTCAACTACAAGCGCTTTAACGAACACTGCTGGATTCGGAGCAGCGCCGGCTAGTAGTACTAGTACATTTGGCGGCACAGCAGCTGTTTCACCATTTAACGCAACTGTTGTTAAGACAACAAACAATCCACCACCTAGTTTTGGTGCCGCTATTGGTACAACCGCTTCATCATCAACATTTGGCAGTACGTTTTCGGCTAGTAATACATCAGCATTTGGAAATACTACATTTGGCTCGCCGACTACAACCACAAGTACATTTGGAGCAACTACAACAACATCAAACAATACTTTTGGAACGTTTAATGCAACCACAACAAGCGCACCGACATTCGCGGTTACATCACCACTCGGTGGTGGATTTAACAATACATCCACTTTCGGCGCTGGGTCGAGCACGTTCGGTGCAACTCCATCTGGTTTTGGGGCAGCAACGCCCGCAACATCAACAACGACATTTGGCGCTGCAACTACCACTACAACAACAGCGTTTGGTGGTGGATCGAGCTTTGGCAATGCTAGCGCAACACCATTCGGTGGTGGTGGTGTGAATGCAACATTCGGCGCTGCAACAGGCCCATCGACGTTTGGCAGCGCATTCAGTGCACCAACGACTACATCTGCAAGTATCTTCGGTAATGCAAACAACACTTCAACATTTACATTCGGTGGAAATAACGCAACAACGACAGCAACAACAACAAATTCTATATTTGGGGCATCAGCAACGGCCCCAACAACGAGTACAGCGCCTGTTTTTGCATTTGGTGGCGGTGGAGCTGCTACTGCTGCTGCTACTACAACAACAGCCAGCACGTTTGGTGCAACCACTTCAGCGCCGGGCACTTTTAGTTTCGGTGGAAATAATTCCAGCTTTACAACAAATGCAAATACTCCGAATGGATTTGGTAATGCAACTGGTGGTTTGGGTTTCGGTGGAGCGGCGAACGCAACCACACCAGCTTTTAGATCTGCAAGCGGATTCGGTAATTCAACCTTCGGAGCGAAAACAACTGCATCAGCTACTTTTTCTGCTAATAATAATAATACAGCAACATTTGGCACAGCTGGTACATCTTCAACATTCGGCCAAACTGCTACAAACAATGGATTTGGTGCAGCTGCTAACAACAATTCAACATTCGGAAGTTTCGGCGGGGCTAACAATAATCAATCAACGTTTGGTAATACGTCGGCGTTTAATGCAACGACACCAGCAAATTCCAGCTTCAACGCCACGAAACAAGCAAACTTCAATTTTGGTAGTAATAATCCAGCGCCAGGACAAGGCTCCGGCGTATTCTCATTTGGTGCTAATTCGAATGCGCCAGCGACGGCAAAGACGCCCGGCGTTTTCTCGTTCGGCGCCAACGATGCGCCCAAACCGCCACAACCAGGCGGTTTCAATTTTGCGGCTTCGCCAACCCCAAATACCACCTTCGGTGCTGCGTCCACCTCCACGTTCGGTGCCGCGAACAATTTTGCCGCACCGCAGTTTAACGCACCGAGTCCTCCGGGCATGTTCAGCATCGGCTCGGGTGGTAGCACACAAAAACCGCGCACGCAATTGAAGGCGAAGCGACGCAATTGTTAACTCTTCAGGTAATGTATTTTCTTTTATAATTAATATTTTATTTTTTCTGTTTTTGTTTCTTAATAAAAACTTTTTATTTAAACAGTATGCCATTATTATATATATATTTATATATATATTCTATCATGAAAATGATAATTTCTTTTAGCATTAATTTTTTTTTTCTTAAAACAAAAATAAAATTATTTAGACTATTATTATTAATTTTTAAGCATTATTGTTGGAGTGTATGTACATATGTGACGCTAGCATGATTGAAGAATTAATTATAGATGTAATTTTTGTAATTTGTAATTTGAAATGTGATATAACTGTTAATAAATACTGATATCATGCTTGCAGATGCATAATTTATAGTTTATAGGAGGGTATCTAAAATTGTTTAGTATTTAAATTAAGATATTGTATTGTACTTTCTTTTGTTATTTTCCAATTATAAATTAATTATTCCAACTACACAATCGGCTTTAATATTTAAATATCCCGCCCGAATATACATTTTGTTTCAAACAACTTCCTGTCATAAAAGGCATGCGCGTAATAAAAACGCACCAATAAAAATGCTGGCACGTTGCTATGGAATTTAATGTGTTAGTGAGAGATGAATATACATTTCTCAAGTCGTAGTATGCTTCGTTTATATTTATGTTGAATAAATGCAATGGAAAATCGGAAAACGGTCAACAACTGAAACATCAGGACGGAAGTTAACATCTCGGAGGTAGCGGAGTGACAACATCTTCCCACCGGCCCTTAACACCATGGCTGAACCGGAACAGGCGCCAGACCAACCAAAGGCGACCCAGCAAAAGCAAGTTATCGGTAAGAATTGAATTTCATTCATTAATATTTATAAATCGTCTGACGTTACACAAAATAATTAATTTTTTTTCGAACGCCAACCGGCGTCCATGTTGCTTCAAGCACATGGCGTGAAATTTAATTCAACGGTTTTCTAAAACTTAAATAAACATTCATACACATTTATCAGCAATAGAATAATAAATAATACAATCGTGAGTGAAACCACGTTGTACTTGTACTGATTATGTCGAGATGCATTTCATTACAGAAGCTTCGCTTGGCGTGCTTTTTGGACGCCATTCTGTTTTCTGTGTATAACATTCGCGTTGCTTCCTTGATTTTTTTCAATCGGCAATAAATTGCCATTGTAGATGATTGTTCTTTGATGCTCTGATGCGATCTGCCAAACAAGTAATTTCATTTCACAATTGATTGAAATGCAATTGCTTCTTGTTATAAATGCGTAATTAGTTTATTTTTTTATGCAAATAATTTTTTTTGATGTTTTAAAACCCAGATTATATCACATTCTGCTTCCTACTATAATTCTATTAATAGGATCTGTATTTATGGAAACGGCGTACTATTTTTTAATGTGTGGACGGCAACTATTTTACACACATTGTAAAGTGAAAGTTCTTTTTTTCCAAATCACTGTTTTTATCACCCACCAAAAACTGATATTATGCAGTCTGTGCATCATTTTTTATTCATCTGTTGTCTGGATGAGAAAACGTGTTTTTATTTTTGTTTTGTTTTATGTCTCGAGATAATTAATGATTTTTTTTTCTGTGCAGCATTAAAGGTTACCGGCACCGTAAAATGGTTTAACGTGAAAAGTGGATATGGGTTTATTAATAGGTAAGAGCATAATTGCAGCAGCATGGTTGAATTCGTTTATTAACAATCTGTGTGTTTTCTTTGTGTTGCAGAAATGACACCAAGGAAGATGTTTTTGTACATCAAGTAAGTGTTATCTCAGGTCAAAGATGTTTTGCTTCAATTGCAACATACGCATAAATTATCGTTGTGCTGTTTATCAGTTTGCTATTTATGCAAATATTAGTTTATTCTAAAAATATTTTGTGAATATTTTGCACATGCCTTAGATCCATTTCTGATATTCCAAGGAAATGCTTGAGTCATGTGTGTGCTATAATACGACACCTCCAATTTTTAACTGTTCTACAATTTGGCATTGTATGTTTGATGCTCAATTTAGTTGATTATTGGGGAACAAATATTTATATTTTTAATATTGTGTTTGTTGACGGACGTTCGGTGTGCGGTTTCTGAGTCAAGTTTGTTTATTTTAGTCGGCAATTATCAAGAACAATCCCAGAAAAGCGGTGCGCTCAGTGGGAGACGGCGAGGTAGTAGAGTTTAGCGTCGTTGTTGGGGAAAAAGGAAATGAGGCAGCAAACGTCACCGGCCCAGATGGAGAACCAGTTAAAGGATCCCCCTATGCTGCAGATCGCAGACGTGGTTATCGCCATCTATTCTATCCACGTGGTCGAGGACGCGGCCGTGGTCGTCCAAGAGATAATCAAGGAGGTATGACTTCATGAATATTTATAGATGCGAAAACCTTCAATATCATTGCAAACGCTAAAATATTTCCACCTTCATTTATTTGATGATATTCCGTTGCAGACGCGATAAGAATGAAAAATCATATGCAAATTTGTCTAAAATGCAAAGATTATTTACATGCACATAAATAATCATATGCAAACAAACAAAATTATCATTTTCATACAACTTCTCAAAGCCTTAACTATTTCAATATTCTATTCTATTATTCTATTTTTGAATATCACTATTAAATTTAAATGCATTAAATTATTATTTAATAACAAAAGCTTTCTTTATACAAAAATAGTTAAAGGTTTAATTCAGCAATGTTTTTCTTCCCTGGCATCTTTATACTATTGTATCTTGCAAATTGTAAGAAAATTTACACAGGCATATTTCCTAACTAGTTAGTCTGGATAGATATAAATCCAAGGCTGCGAAAAGGAATGCAGTTTTGCGTTGAACTGCATAAACATTGGAGAACTATGCGTGTGTACGATCTGTAAATATTTGTGAATGTTATATATATTTATATTTATTATATGTATTGAATGTGACAGACAATTAATGGTTTTATCTCTACAAAACATCAATGTTGATGTTCAGAGTTCATTCTAGGCAAAGAAGGAACTGGTTCAGGAGGCGACGGTCAAGATAGTGGACCACCACCACGCAGATACCGACCAAGGCGCGGGCGCGGAGGTTTTGGAGGTATATACCGTGGACCTTATCGCGGAGGACAATCAAACCAAGTAGGCGATGAGGAACGCGGTGATGGTGAAAATACAAGAGGACGTGGCGGACCAAGACGTTTCTTGCGTAGAAACTTTAGAGGTGGACGTGGCGGCGGACGTAGACCACGTTCGCAAGACGGACAAGCTGAGCAAAGCGGTGAAGACGGCAAACGTGCACCACCACGTTCACGTTATCGCAGACGCGGCGCTCCTCGTGCACGTGGCGACAACCCACAGTCTGAAACTGCTAATAAGGTAGGTTCATTCAACTTTGATTAATTGCTTGTGAATTATTGATCTAGTTTAGCTAGTTTATCTCTTTGAATATATTATACGTAGTCTTATTGTTCAGTAGCACATAGTTGTAAATTAGAATAGATGATCACTCCTCCTCCTTTATATAGATATAAGTATTTTTGCACTATGGAATGCATCCTTTACTTTCGCTTTTAATTTCAGGCTGAAATCAAATCTGCAGAAACTGTTAAAATTGAAGTAAGTATTTGCTTTTGCACGAATTATTTTTATTTGTTGCTAGTTTTGTAGTAATTATTTTTATTGTAATATTTAAAAGCTAGCTTCTTCACTTACTTACATCTCTTGATATTTATCATTTATGAATACTACTAATACCATTTTTATCTATGATTTTATAGGAGAGCCAGCCCGTGCAGAATACAACCACGGAAAGTACAGCTTAGAGGTTCTCACGCTGTAACGCATACTACTATAATAAGCATATGTTAAACAACCTAGTGCGTGAGTTTTTAATTATAAACAAAAAAATAAAATAAAAATAAAAAGCAGACAAAAGGCATTTCATAGCGAATTAATATTTTTTCGAAAGAAGGTAACTTTTGTATTTTGTAATTGAATTGCTAATTTGTATATGAATCATCACAAAATGCGTTTGATACTTCACAACATGCTTTCAAAAATGATATTGAAACATTTTTGATACTTTTTATATACATATATATGTACTATATTTCTTAGTGATGTGGTTTTTTCTAAAAAAATACTAAATAATCGACAAAAAAAATTGATTAATTAAAGCATCGTGGAGAAGTATTAAACCATTTATTTTATATAAATATTCATCATAATAGATCGCTTATGAAATGTCTTATGACCTTATGTCTTGCTGCAGATTTCTCATAACCAAATAAAAAAAATGTATTAAAAAATTCAACGTATGCGTCTAAACTCAAAAAAGTACTAACAGACGCCCGCGTTGTACCAAAAAAATGTTGCAACACCTAACTTTTTCTTTCTCGACCAGCGAAGCGCGTGGGAAAGATAAAAAACCATTAATTCATAAAAAAATACAAAAAAAAGATGTAAAAACTATAAAAAATTAGGATAGATATTTGTTTTTTGATTTGTATAATTGTACTCATCGATCAAAGTAACTGAACTTTTTGCAACAGTTTGTGGGTGTTTTTTGTATTATTGAATTGTATTGGTACTTTACGTTTTGTTGGTGCTTAATTATAATATTTTCTTTTTTTATATAAACATAGGTTAATACAAATTATTGTAATTAGCGAAGAATTTTGTAATTTCATTTTGAGTTTATTTCACTGTTGTTAAAAGCGAATAAATATCTATTCTTAACAAAGTGCGATTTATTTCAAATAAAAACTCTCGTTGTTGTGTCGTCCCATGAATGATTTATTTATTATTATTGGTTGTGCAAAATGCATGATTTTCTAACGATTTTTTAACTCAAATATTTAATTTATAACAACCGTTTTCAATTAAGCAACGTTATTAGAGTATTAATAATGCATTGCAAATCAATAATACTTATGGGAGTTGAGAAGTTGGCGCGGAGCTATACTACTACATTATATTGTATTTTTTCGGAGGGAATTCAAACAAAATTAAAATTTTATAAGTTTATTTCTTGGTGTGTAATATAGTGGTGGAGGTCGAAGCGAAATTTTATTATTTTCCGACTAATTATTAATACATATACCATTTAAGCCTGAGATAGAATTTTAAATCAAAACTCTTAATATTTATGTGATGTGTTCAAGTTTCAGCATTGCGCTGTTATTACGCATTCGACTTCAAGTGCTAATTATACTAGTTGGAAGATTGTTTTACAATAATCAATTCGGCAAACACACTCGAAGTAAAAGTTTTCATTTATATCGCAACTCAAATATTATCTTTAAGGAAATTGTCTTGTTCTAATATGTATTTGAGAATTTTGTTTTACTTTTTCAGCAGCGCTGTCGAGGAAATTTTAATTAAACCATAATATGTAATTATATCCTTGGAAAGAAAAGTTTTTAAACTCATTATTCTCTATGTTTGCAATATCATACATAATTAATAATATTTCGTTTCTCATTTACATATTCTAATGGTATGCTAATTTATGAACAAATTACAAAACGATTCAATATGTTAACCTAAATAATAACAACTTGTCACATAAATTGTTAGTTTTATTGTAAAAAATTCGTTTAAAAATACGCCGATTAGAAATGCGATTTTACAATAAGATGACATTGAATCCAATTGCATTGTATTTTATTATGTTATAAAGCAAACACATTTAAATCACAATATACATATTTTATATTGTACATTATTTGTGTGAAACATAAATATTTATTGCCGTATTAATTATACTAAATAGCAATCACATGAAAACTTAATCTGAAGCAAAATTTGTATTCATCTAAAATGTGGTGTTTAGAGAACTATAAGAGCGGATTTAATAAATGATAGGTGTTGCGCTCGTGACCAAACATTCTGGAGGTACAGCCAAAGCTAATAAAAGTAAAATCAAATGGATATCAAATAATCAAGGTTAAGTTTTCGATTCTTTGACAAATTTGTTAGTTAACCCTTCGATTACTATATGTAATGCATAAATTTTTATCCAAACTATTATTTTTCATCTCAACGCAAATAGAACTAATGGACAAGTACGGAGCCGGATGATGCAAGTGCACAACTTGATTACAAATGTTTTGCGCGGGACCTCCTTTTGTTTATCTAAACTACATATGTGTAGGTAGGTTTAAAATGTTGCATAATGATTTTTATAAATTCATCACTCCACATTACAATTCTCCATAACATTGTTTTTATTATCAGCACACTTAAAAATATATTTTTATATAAAATTAAATGTAGATATAATAGCATTCTAAAGATAAATATGATCATTTTCAATCATTGTTTTTTTTACAGTATCCAATCTGCTAACCTCACTCAATTTATAAATTAATAAGTTTGTTGTAGATAAAAACGAGGGGGTGTTGTTAAAAAGAAAACTTTTTATATTTTTTCCTTCTTTAACAACACGTCTCTGTCAAAAGCGGCTTTATCTACAATTACGGTACAGATTATTCATGATTTGGAGGTTTTTGGTTTACCAAGTTTTACTCAATTTATAGATGTTTATAAAACATCATTTTTTACTGAATGCCGGTCCTCGTGTGTCCAACAATGGTAATAATTTTAGTTGCCTTTTATGCCATTTGCTATACTTACTAGTACTTTGATAACGCTATTTATTTTCTTCTATGCAGCGATTTTTTAAGTGCAGAGATCCATTAAATGAGCAACCTGATTAGACTCAATCGGTTCAAATCTAGCCTTATTAGGTAAGCGAGTACTTTATTTATACATATAATATAGATATTGATTTATTGCATTTTAGCTTGTATCATTGATGGGTGTAAAAATCTTGTACTTACATATTAGAAATCATTTATAATTCAGCAATTATCAAGCGATATCAGGTAATTATTATACCTTTATACATTATACCTACATAATTATTGATTTTTAAAATTAATTTATCAATAAATTTGCCACCATATGGATAGAAACGCGCTAATCGCATCTAAAGAAATAAATCAATATAAATACAGATTTATAATAATATGTATAAAATAAACAAATCATAATAAATACAAACATAACGCAATGTACATGTACAAGTTACGTAAGTGTATACAGAGTTGCATAAATTACATGCAACGATTTTCACTTTTTTAGTGTGTTGTCGTTGATAGCAATTTGTTTTGAATGAAAAAAGCGTTTTCATACGCAAAACATTATCAATTATTTGATTAATTATTATAGTGAAACAGGTAATTATTTTGCAAATTAATAGTTACAGTTAAATAATTATATTTTGCATTAGATTTTAAAATTTCGAATAAATTGTGTGAAAATTAATAACCTAAAAATTTGTTTTGGAAACTATATTCGAATGATGGCATGAAGTGTGCCTCTAAAGCGCGCGCATTAATTAACGATATTTACAACCCGAATTGTTGATCGTAATTTAAAGACGCATTGATGACTATTCCATATATGCAACTTTTTTTTTTATTTCATCGTAACGGTGTGTGTTGTGTATTTTTGTAGAGGTGGATGGTTTCGCACATGCGTTATCAAAATCTGGTGAGAAAAGCACCGCCGACACCTGTAGAAAGTCTATTGCCGCCACCCGACGCAAAACCAGTCTGCTATCAGCGTTATCACTACGTGGACATCGTTTTCCAAAACACAGCGAGAGTTGTGCGCGCGAGTGTGTTGCTCCTCCATTCGAAGCAAGAAAATTATAGTAAATTTTGTGCGTTTTAATAAGTGGAAGAGGAAGTGTTTTTATGGCGAAGTTGTTGGGTGAGTGTTTTTGATTTTAATTATATTCGAGATTATCATTTAGTTTAAGTGCATGTGCATTGTTTGTGAATATTCGCGAGAGTTTAAACGTTGTGTAAACAGAATTAAAAATGCAATTAATTTATATGTAAGAAAACTGAATGAATTATTAAATGTTGCGTTTTGTTAGGAAAGCTGTACGTTTAGAAAATATAATTTATCAAGCGCTTCACTTAGTAATGTGCATTTTTTAAATAGTAATGCATATTTTTGTGTGCAACTTACTATATTGCAACAAATTGGTGCGTAATAAAAGTGTAGCATTGTTATTTATCAAGTTTAATCTACAAAATGACATGACATTTTATTTCACCATATAAAAAAGTGTTATTATTAAAAGATTATTGCTGCGATTTTACATAATTGATTAGTTGCAATGTAATGTAAAGTAGCTTTTTATTACAATTTTAAGATATTATCTATTTATATAGTTAATATCTATAATTTAGCAAGACAGCGAGAAGTCACTAATGTGTATTTTTAAAGTAGTGCAATATTTTCTATGTTCAAACATTTTTAATCTGCAAAACGATAGGTTTGGACATATAGCAATAGCATATTTTTGAAAAAGAAAACCGTTCTTAAGAAGATTATTTTTGCGATTTTAAATAATTGATTAGTTACAGTACCAGTTCTATATTATTGTACTTCCGATGCATTTTATTTTTCTTTTGTAAAAGTGGAAGTAATGTAAGATAAATTTTTTATTGCGATTATAAAATATTCACTATTTATATACCTATCTATTATTCATCGACTGATCCACAACCAATGTGCATTTTCATCGTATTATATATTTTATTTTGGTCCGTAATAATAATGTAAAATGTTTAGATATATTTAACAAGTTTATAGTTTCTTTGAAGTACTTTTAGCTAATAAGACCAAAAAAATGTTGTTGTATTTTATTGCACATTCATATATGACAGACTGTTATTTAATGAGAGGCTGTTGCCATAGTTATTTTCATTTTGTTCTTTCGGCGCTAGCTTGATTTAAATTAGAGTGTCCTGTTGTTTTATTCCACCATATTTAAAAAAAAACACATTATTAAAAAAATTATTTTCACTATTTTAAATAATTTACCAGCTGAAGTACATGTTTTAATTATAGTTTACTTCTAATTCGTTTTACTTTAATTTTTTATGTAAGTAGATAGTAAGATAGTTCCAACACTACCAATGTGCATTTTCATAAAAGTAGCAACATACAACTTACAATACAACTACAAATTGGTGTGATAATAAAAGTATTGTAGTAGTAGCATTGTTAAAATGTTTACATTTAACAAGTTTAATCTAGAAAATGACATGTCACTTTATTTAAACATATTTTTGAGAAAGGAAACACATTAATTTAATATCATTTTTAGTTGTAATACATTTTTGCGTCTGATTCGTTTTATTACTTTAATCGTTTGTGTATTGGAAGTAAATTAGATAAAAGTTGCACTACTAAAAAATTTTTCGTATTTTTAATTTGAAACAAGGCTTCCTAGCAATTTTTTATTGTAAAAATTATAGATATTTTGATATTGAGTATTCGCTTATAAAGGTTATTCTCCGATTTTAGCAAATATTTTGAATCCTATAATTTTGTTATAAACTATGTTTGGCTTATAGTTTGTTTCAATTGCTTTTAACTAATAAGACCAAAAAACCCTTGGGTCTTGTATTTTATTATATTTGTATGACAGACTGCCGTTTAATGAGACGCTGTCTCCATAGTTATCGTTGACATTTTGTTGTTTCAGCGCTAGCGTGATTTATATTAGAGTGGTAATAAACTATTTGACATAAAATAATCAAAACACACATTTTTATGAAAATAAAAGAACCTATGTTTGACTTAAATGGCAAAATATTTTTTATTTTTCATTTTACACAATATTTCATATCGATAAAATATTTAATTTAAGTGCATTGTATCCGATACCTTACGATGATCGAAACACTCTTACTTTTCACGACGCTTATTTGCTGTTGTTGTAACACAAACAAGGTTACTTCATCAGCGTCTTTATATTTGATAGCATAATTGTATTATTGATTTTTTTTTTGAGTTAGAAGTCGGTCGCGCTGCTTTCTTAGTTAGTTAGAAAAGTATTTATAATAATATCCGCTCTTTTCTTTATGAGATAGTAGTATATGAATTAATTGAACGCAAATATTTGGCGAAAAAGGCAATCTGTGAGAAGGATTCCAAACAAATTAGTGAGTAGTAGGTACAACTTCGATGGAATTGAGTTTCAATTTAAAGTCTTAAAAGTATTTGTGTGCAATTAATATCAATAAAAGTTGGAACAAAAGGTGCACAAGACTAAAAATAGATGGAAATTTTTGGAGTAAATAAAAATGATAAGTTTAATGGGATTTTTAAACATAAATGAAATCATATATAGTATATTACACATATTTGCTGTATGTATAATACTTTTATTATACCAATGTTGCATAATAATTTGCACGTCTGAGACAAATAAACAAATTATTTATTGGCATATGAAAGTGATATATAAATCTTAAATTTAAACTGGTTGCCTTATTGTATAAAAACCGAATGATTTTGTTTGTGTGTGTATATGAATAATTCGTGTTTGCAATTACAATTATTTTTATTTTCTGTATGTGGTCCTATTTATTTACCGAATAGTTAGCTCGGCTTATATAATTGCGCGTTTTATATACACATATATATGTATGTGAAAATAACAAGTATAACTTTCATGGTTATTGTGGTTTATTTTTTTGCAATTGTGTTGCTTTATTTTGGGGCTTGTTAATTTTTTTTCTATATATGCGGGAATTTGTTACAATTAATAAGATTTTTACCTTAAATCAGCGTTTCCCAACCATTATGAAAAATGTTTTCGAGATTTAGAAAAATAAGTAAGTAATTAATGTGATCTCTGTGTTGTTTGAAAAGGTACTTACATATTTGAGCGACTTATTAAAAGAGTGCTCATATTTCTTTAAGGAAAGCAAAATAAAAGAAATTTATTTACACTAACAATATAGGAAATCAACCAATTACTCATACTCACGTACCCTCAGGGATACTCATTCCACCGGTTGGGAATCGCTGCGTTAAATCATTATTTCTTCCATCGCAATGGATATTGTTGAATTTTAGAGAATATTGAAACCTATAAAGTTTATAAAAAGGACACCATTTAACCTGCAATTAATTAAAAAAAAGTATTATGTAAGTAAAGATTAAAATTTTTTCTTATTTTTATTAAAAATGCGGTTAAAGTAAAACCGTATCAAATTTTCTTTCTTTTTTTATTAAACATGTCATCATGGACAATAGGACATGATTCTATTGTCCGCAGTTTAATTAATTACGAATATGATTTAAAACTTGCAGCAATAATTTTAGATTAAAGCTATTTAAAATGATGAAAATGAACATACGATATAATTAAACGATTGCGTACTAAATTTTTATTGTTACAATGTAGTTGCCGCTTTGATTTTTTAACCGTAATTAAGTATTTTTAACGGTATTCGTTTTTAGTGATAGTGTGGGTTTTTCGATAACTTTTAAAAGGCTTCCATTATTAGTTTTTGTTTAGGTCTATTAAAGCAAACTTATGTAGCGATTAATAAAATTTAGAGAGTAATAAAATTTCTTTTTAAATAAGTACAGACTTAAATTTGTAATTTGAAATTGGTAAAATTTAATTTTGATGTATATTTTCTACCTAATTTCTCTAGTTTTGCAGTAAATTTCAAATAAATGGTCTAAACTAACACGCTCAAAAAACGTGTAATAGTATAAAATGCTGAATTTACATCCATTTGATGTAATCAAGTCGATAGTATGTCTTTTTGCAAACGTGGAACGTGTTTGCCAGGCGTATCATGAAGTTCGTACCCGGTAGTAAGATTAAATTTTGTTTTAAGATGTAAAAAGTAGTAGCGAAGAAAAGTGCATGGTATGATGAAATCTGTGTACATGTAGTGTGATAATCTACTAGCTTTGAGCGCTATTTAATGACGGCATAAGTGATTTTATATACACTTAAAAGCGACCAACTAGTGACACATTGTTTGAAATGAATTAATTTAGATGTCGCCATTTGAAATTTTATCTAAAAAAGTGCAAACTATGATTAAATCTGTGTCATATCATGATAATGTACTAGCTTTGAGAGCTATTTAACGGTGGCTTAGACGATTTTAAAATATTTTTTAAGCGAAGGTGCATCTATAAGAAATTAAATCAAACAACGCACATTTCATTTGAAATCATTCATGAAACATCATCAATACAAGCTCTAAATTAACATAATAAATGAAGATATAATATTGGGGGAGATTCTTTTCATGCATTATGTAAAAATATATTCCCGTATAAAGGGAGAAAAATAATCACTCCCAAAATTCAAAGCAAATTTTGTATACAGAGGTAATATGTATACACTGTGTTCAGTAAGTTCGGAAACAGCCTTTTATTTTGAAAACGATGCTGTAATCAAAAATTCAGAACACGTAGGTTGATATTATTTTTAAAATTGCATTTGATAGTGATATTCACTTTGTCCTTCGAAGTACCTATCATGGTCTGTCGATGGTCAACTTCATTTTTTTATATGGAACCCCCCCCCCCATTGTTTAATTGAAATTCTGAAAGATCAGAACATTTTACGTCTAGTCTGTGATTTGTATGAAATTTTGTTTTAAGATATCGGAGATACAGCTGGGGTTTATAAGTCCCGCAACATCCTTTTATTTAGACAACGATAGTTTAATTTAAAATTCTAAACACGTATGTCGATATTATATTATAAAACGCTTCTTATGATAATATTTACTTGGCCCTTGGAAATGTCTATCATGGTCTATCAATGGGCAACTTTTTAATTAAAATTCTGAAAGATCAGAACATTTTACGTCTAATATGTGATCTCTCAGAATTTCAATTAAAAAATGTGAGGTTCCTGTAAAAAATTGAAGTTGACCATTGGCAGATCATGATAGACACTTCCAAGGACTAAGTAAATATTACCATCAGAAGGGCTTTAAAATATAATATCGACTTACGTATTGAGAATTTTTAATTAAATTATCGTTTTCTAAATAAAATGATATTGCCGGACTTATATCTCCGATGTCTTAAATCAAAATTGAATACAAATCACAAACTAGATGTAAAATGTTGTGATCTTTCAGAATTTCAATTAAAAAATGGAGGATTCCATTTAAAAACATGAAGTTGACCATCGGCAGACCATGATGGGCACTTCGAGGGACAAAGTGAATAACACTATTAAATGCGTTTTTAAAAATAATATCAACCTATCTGTTCCGAATCTTTAATTAAAGCATTTTCAAAATAAAAGGGTGTTTCCGAACTTATTGAACACACTATATATTTTTTTCTTAATAATTTTTATACTTATTACAAATTTAAGTAAAATTGTTTAAACAATTTTGTACTGAAAAACTGTATTTAAATATTCGTTTATTTAACTATATATATGATTTTTTTTATAAAATATATTTTTATTATATAATCGAGTTAATGTTCTTGCCATATATTAAATTAAAAATTAATTATGTTATCTCTATGTTAACGTATGACACAATCTACAGGTAAACAATGAACACGTAACTTCTTTGATAATGTTGTGTGTGTTTGTGTGTGTGTGTGCTATGTATGGTGTGCCGTTGTCGTTGTGTGTGAGTTGCTCTAGGTATCGTATAATTTGATTTAGTTTAAGGATGATGCGATGACAAATTGGCACATCGAATATAGAAAGTTTCTCTAACTCAATTAGTAAAAGGCGGTAAAAGCTAGATAAAGAGTTTTTATATTATGAAGAAAGTTTTTTCGCTGGTGGTTATGAAAATTATGATAATCAATCGAATTATTGAAATTCAATTAAGAGTTTTCATATTTTCTAGAAAATTTTGTACTTTATAAACTTGTTAGATTTATTTTGTTAGGAACAATCGTAATTATTATTTAAATTTGTATGTTAAATTCCATGTCTCGCAACACAGTGGACAGACTTCTAAATAAGATGCGAAACGTCAGTAATCTTTGAATATATTGGCAGTTTCATAGTGTGTGTATGTTTCCAAAGAGGGTTTTAAGTTAGGAACTTGAGGTCTTCCGGCGCCCAAGTCTAGTTCCAACATTAAATATTATGAATTTTATCTAGGTTTATCATTGGTTAATATAGTCTTCGAACATATTAGCGATTCCATATAAAGTTTCCAAAAAGGGTTTGGGTTTGGAACCTGAGGTCTTTATGGTGTTGATGCTTCTGGCGTCCAAGTCTAAGTCCAAGACTAACTGCTATGAAGTTTATCTAGCTTTGCAAGCACTAAGCTTCTATGGAGCAATCGCTGAATAATATATAGTGGATTTTGTCTGGCTTATAAGAAAAATGACCACTCTACTTAGCGCATCATTTGCTAATACAAATGCTACATTTTTGCATATTGGAATTATATGAACAGTTGATGTAGTAAACTTTTCGATTTATCTTGACAAACTTCTAACGGAGCTATCAATCTGAAAATCTTTGCAGTTTGCTGCGAATCATTTTGTTAGTAGTTGGATGTGTTATGAAACAAATCGAGAAACATTATTAGTTATATCTATAAGTGTTTTCAAAGCATTTATAATTATAAACATGAAAGTTTATTTTATTCTTACCTATACAATAATTAAACGAGAATATAAATTTAATATCTACTTTATGAACGGCATATTTTGTGAATATCTAAGATGCAATCAATGAATATTTAATCCACTTATTTATTATACATAAAATTAATTAGACATGACAATGAATAAATATTCTCTCTTAGTCTTTTCTTAACAATTATTGTCGTCTGCTGAAAGCATCTTAAAACAAAAATTTAATACCTGCGACTTATTATAATACATATTTTGTTTGATGTACGTAACAAGAAAAAGAAAATAAGAGCAACGATATAATCCAACATTATTAAAATTTGTTAAAAAAATGCGTTAAATTTTATTAGTAAATATTAAATGTTCGTGCAGAAAAAGATAAAGAAGTGGCTGGTGGTAATGTGAGAGAGTAAAATATTATAATTGTAATTCAGAAATATCATAGTATGCTACTAGATCTAAATCGCAAAAGCTTTAAAGGGGGGTACACATTAACCGTCTCACTGGAGTATATGTAATTTTTATTTTAAATATGCCACACAAACATTTTTTAAAATCAAAATTAAAGTAGTTCGGCAACTTAGAGATTATCTTAAATAAATACATTCATACAATAAATTTGTTGGCCAAAAATACTTAAAAAACGTGACTAAACTCTAATCGCAAGGAAACAAATTATCGCAGTTAGATATGATGCTAATTGAAGAAAATTGTGTTAAATAATAGAACTCTTACTTTAATTTCTGATTTTGGTATTTTTTGCCCTTATAAAATGCGATAATAATAATTTTCACTTTTGGTCAAGTTTGGGAAACACTGACTAAATTAATTGTAGGAAAAGATAGTTTTCATTTAATCGTAATATAATATTGAAGATTTTTAATTAATATAACATTAGTTATGTTGCTCTTTCGACGACATGATGTTACTTTCTGTTTATTTCGTTTCGTTACTATCACAACCCCGCTCACAGCCCACTACCTCATTATGCTAGAACGGGTGACTTGATATTTCTAAATCCTAGATTAAATTGCAATGTTTCATCAAGTGGTAACAATTCATAAATTTTTATTTTCATGACCAACTTAATTCAACATTATTAAAGATGTTAAAAAATTAAGTGAAATTTTATTAGTGTTCTTGGCGTGCTGAAAATAAATTAAAAGTATTCTTAAATAATCATGAACAAGTTATTATTCCCTTTAGTACACTCAGCCCGAATTAGTATTCATTACAGTTCT
>JARJDW010020996.1:0-36642 GCA_030264715.1 Adinopsis sp. GC000173
AGAATTTGAAAAAAAATATATACATAAACTAGTCTTGAGAATCACTAGATTTATAAATTTTTTAATATAATCATGTGTTTTTACAATTTTTTTATTGTCTCCTTATAGTATCAGCTTTATTGCACTATTTAGACTACTTCGAGTGAAGGCGTACTCGAGCAGGAAACTAAGTCTAGGCACCCTAACGCCAACTTCCTCCTCACATGGAGACGATGATGCAATATGATCAGTTATAAACAGTAGTTTCCGCTTTACAGCCAGCATCTAATAGGTGATTGGAGCAAAAGATGGTTACGTAGAAAATATTTTTAGAAAGGATCAATTGCGCAATTATAATACAAAAGATTTCTATATATTTTAATACAACATGTACTTGGAGAACATATTATTTTTTTCCTAAATGGAGAACCCTGTAAATATTGGCTTTTTATGAACTGTTTTATTCATGAAAATCATGACAATTTCATTTAAATAATTAATAAAATGGCCTGGTCAATATTTAAACTACATGGTAGTGGTAGTGCTTGCAAGCGCCCGGTATATTTATTATAGATTAAAACATTTCTTAGATTAGAAAATTATTGATTAATACTGATTACTTCCTTTCAAATAGCGCTTAAACGTCAATTACGAACACAAATAATTTTTCCCTTTTATTCGTGTCTGTATATATAGTTGTACTAAAACGTAAAACCACCACCTGTGTTGACGCAGCAGGATAATGTTTCGTGCATGTAATCATGTTGAAGGGTTCTACATCTATTGTCTACCACATTTTGTAGACGTAAATTAATGACATATCGTTTATGTGTTGTAATTCAACAGGCTATTTCCTATAAAATTACAATATTATTTTAACGTAATCCATCCAGCACAAGCACATTCAAGCTTTACTGATTATACAACGTAATACATAATAACTACACCCATATATGAACGGTTATTGAATTATGTGATTAATCACATTCTGAAAGCGGTATATTTGGTGGCAGGTCAAATACGAAAAATCTCAGCCTCCACACGATACATCTAAGAAAAAGATGCTACAACAACTGAAAACGTCGATTCGGAACGAAGAAAATACGCCCGCGTTTTTTCTACCTCATTTATTTTGAAATGAATCAATGGACAATCAATGTTTTTTCATTTGCATCGCAGTGTTCACTTCTGCCGAACTAATCCATAAATTTGCACTAAAGTTTGCAAAAAAATGCAAAACACATACAACCGACACACACATGGACACACATTTATGAGTTGTATTTTATGTGATGAAGCATGCACTCAATTGCATAGCCGGCGCAAAAATCAATTAATCGCATTTACTACATGATATTTGAAATAAAAACGGGACTTGTCCGCGTTGCCGTTTGAGATATAAATAATTTTTGTTACAATTCCAGAAATAGACAATCACACGAACGAATATTAATAATTTGTGTGAACTAAATAATTTTCAATGAGTTCCAGTCACGCCAAGATGGATCATATTTTTAAACTATCGGACACACACTGCACATTCTATGTACTTAATATATAAAGATTGGATAAAAATAAAGCATCTAGATTGATTGTTTATACTATTTGTTATATCAAACAAACAGAAACTTGTTGTGTTAGTGTTTTGCTTCGTATATGTGCGTTCGTATTTTTCTTCACGCTCGGCGCATCCACCAAATCAATCTTATTTAGAAATTCCTAAATAACATATGCAATCAGAACGTAAGTTTAAACATTAAATGAGAATTTTCAAAACATTTTTTTATAGATTGTTGCAGGCATTTAAACATAGCTGTAATAATACACCAACTAATCTATTTTCCGACTGGAAATATTAAATCATCGCGATTACCTATCAATTAGGAGTGTAAATGGGCAATGATTTGACAATTATCTGATATAGGAAGCTACGGATTAACGGTTTTAGAGAAAATTATAGTATTGTTTCTCGTTTGCAGTTTAAACCTTAAATAATTGCAGAAAAGAGGATCTTTATTAAATTTATAATAATTATATTTAAACTTAGTTAGTTAATGCGTTAATTATTACAATATTATATGTTATACTTGTTGTTTTGTGATTGGTATTTTTATAACGAGTGCCAAAAGTAACAGTTTGCTTCACAAATCAGAGGATCTAAATACAGTACCATAAGTTTTAGAGCTCGGATATGGTTGGGTACTAAAACTACTGTTGTGTTATAATAATTATATTTAAACTTGGTTAGTTAAGGCGTTCATTTTTAAAATAGATATTATACGTTATACTTATTGTTTTGTGATTGGTATTTTATAACATGTGACAAAAGTAACAATTTGCGTCACAAATCAGAGTGTTGAAATATAGTGCCATAGTTTTTATGCCCCGCCGATAGTCCGATATTAAAACAACTGCTTTATGGCGTAAATAGTCACTTACGCCACTCGTTTTATAAATAACTTTTATCTAACCTACATCATACTATTATGCAATTTAGTTAAGTACAGTAATACAAAATGCGTAGGTAATAATTAAATAATCGATAAGAAATATATAACTATTATTTGCAGTCTATCATATGGCATTTCTCGTTGACTTCTTGGTATCTATTTATAAAATAATTTTCATGTGCACTCATATTTTTAATTTTTAATACATCAAAGCGCAACAAATATATAAAACCGAGATATTTTTGTATTACTTGATAGACTCTTTCTATAAACAAACAGCACATAATGTGATTTTAATTAATCCTTATAACATTAGTGGCGTGTCAATGAATATTATCAACGCCATATTTGTTACGATTAATGTATAATATTAGAGTAAATGTAATAATAGTTGTGTGTGTGTTTTTGGTGCATTAGTATTATTATAGTTGAGCAGCTACTACAATCTGAATTCTAAAAATATATTTAGCTAGATAAGTTAAGTGGGTTTTGTTGTAAGTGAAAATCGTGACCGACCGATTTATGTATTTTGAAATTTCGCATTTCACACACCGTTCAATTAAAATGTATGTTAATGCTGATGAGCGAATTTAATGCATTATATATAGCGCCACGTGGCGCTGTTTAAAATTTCTCGTAGCACCTATCGAATGGTGTCGTGTTAAATATTATAATAACAGTGTTAAAAATTGATAATCGTTGGAATGCATATTTTTAAGTTGTTGGAGCTTTTTTTCTGATTGATAAAAGCGATAAAAAATGAAATGTCTAAAAATAACGGCTCGAATGTAATTTATATAAATAATTTATATATAGAAAATAATATATAAAAAATGAAAGTATGTCAAATTGTTATGTAATTTTAGAGTATCGTTTGCTGATGGCGGTCACGAAGCACTGACGTCAACGGTAATGCCTAGAATAAGCTTTAATTAATTGAGCGTGAGTGTCGTTTAGTTTATTGGAATTCATTTTTATTTTTATATTTTATTCTTGGATTTATTAGCTACTAATTTGCTATGTTAATAATCATCGTACAATCAATAAAAATGCAATTTCATTAAGCCTTAGCCGACCAGCCAACATCAAAATTATATATTAATTTTCAAAGTTATGTGTGTAATGTAGTTTCGAGTCGAGTTATTTATTATGTTTTGCGAAAGAGATAAAGAATTACATACGTAATACATATAAAGCACAAAAAATATATCTTTTCGATAACAGTGCACATAAAATATGAAAGTTTTTTGAAAAGAATGAACTGAGAGAGCACTGAAAACTATTTCACATGTTTGTTTGTGTGTGTGTGCTGGTGTGTTGGTGGTGTGTATGTGTGGATGTGAGTGTGTGGATCTGTTACCATCCTACTCTCTCGCACATGCATAGATTGAAAATAGATTCATCGTTTATTCTTTTTTGTCAAATGTATCTTTATATACATATATAGATATATCTATAGAAAGATATAGATATACAGAATGTTGTCGCTTTGTTGCCACTTCAATAATATTAGCAATTATGTTAAAGTTGTCCTCTTTCAAGTAATGTGCTAAGTTGAACAGGCGCTTTTGTAAACATCATAAAATGAATATATATTTATTCAACACAGAATTTCTATTCTCTTAACATTTTATTAAATTCTACCACAAATATTTAATTAATTAGACTAATAACATATACCCAACATTTATGTAGATTAAACTTTAGTTTGTTGTGCTTCGGGTAATACGGTAAGAATAAATATTACACACAGACTCAACTAACCAAATGCACTCGTTTTTTATGCCTTTTTCATTGGCATCATTGTGATAAAAAATATTTATTTTAAATAAATAATATTGACCTTTACATTGAAATTTAATCCGATATTAATACAATTGAAATAGAACAATAAAACACACAGTCATAGAAGGTTTTAATTTTAATTTTAATTGGCATAGCTACTATAATAACTGTGTTCAAGCAACTAAATATTTATTTTAATGTTAAAATATTGGCCATTTTCTCGTATTTTGTCAATACATTGTCGCATTCTATTCATTTCTAATTAAAATTTGTCGCAACATTAGATTAACATAACTATAAGTAAATAGTTTTAAATAGCTAAGAATAAACATTTTCACAATATTATAGATATGTAGATAGATTAAACTTTAGTTTGTTGTGTTTGTGTTAATACCGCAAGAATAATATTACACACAGACGCAACTAAAGAAATGCTCTTGTTTTCAATGCCTTATTAATTGGCATAGCTAATAATAACATCATTGTGACAAAAAACATTTATTTTAAATAAATTATATTGACCTTTACATTTAAATTTAATCCAATATTAGTACAATAGAACAATAAAACATGCAGTCACAGAAAATATTGCACCTGTTTTTATACGTTTTAATTGGCATTGCTACTATAATAACTCTGTTCTAGCAAATAAATATTAATTTTGATTTAAAAATATAAACAGTTTTATCTTATTGTGTCAACAAATCGTCGCATTCTCTTCATTTGCAATTGAAAATTCTCCCAAGATTAGATTAACATAATGTTGTGGCAAAAAATATTTATTTTACATCAATAATATTGACCTTCACATTAAAAATTTAATCCAATATTAATACAATAGAACAATAAAATATGTAGTCACAGAAAATATTGCACCTGCCATAGCTCCTATATAATAATATTTATTTTGTTTTAAAAATATTGACAGTTTTATCGTGTTTTGTCAATAAACCATCGCATTCTCTTCATTTGTAATTGAAAATTTTCCCAACATTAGCTTAACATAAAGTAACAATGTTGTATACCTAGGTCTAGATACCTATACTTGTAAGTAGTGTGTATGAGCAAATTGTAGAAATAAACTAATAGAACTTTATGCTGTATAAAACTTATAATTAACTATTGTTTAAATGGAAATAAATTTACACTTTTGTAAGTAGGATAATATTCAAATAAAAGCGCGCTGAAAATTTATAAAACTGACTGAAAACTTGATATATTATATATTGACATAAAAAATAAACAATATTATTCCATTTGTACTATGTACCAAATATCGTTTACAGCCCACGTTTATTTGTTTATAAAGGGTTGGTTTTATTAAATTTACTCTAAGTAATAGAATATAATAAAATTGTTTAAAAATATTTATGAACTATAAATAGATATAGGTACCTACATTTAGACGTGTTGTTTAAATTAATTTATATGTAAACAATATTGTGCATTTATGAAATAATATTACACCTACTCGACTGTTCAGTTGAAATATGAATAACATTTTTATATATATATTGTAACAGACATATATTTAGACGAGTTGTTTGTGTTAATTTATATGTAAACAATTTTGTGCATTTAAAAAAATATATTACACCTACTCGACTGTTCATTTGAAATATGAATAACATTTTTTTTTATATATATATTGTAATAGGCATATATTTAGACGAGTTGTTTGTGTTAATTTATATGTTAACAATTTTATGCATTTATAAAAAAATATTACACCTACTCGACTGCTCAGTTGAAATATGAATAACATTTTTATGCAATGTTTGGGGCACAATGCAATTTGATAATAATAAATAATTCAATCCATTTAATTCGGTAAAATAATCGTAATTATATGCCATGTCGAATAGTTGATTTCGAAAAAAGTTTTCTGCATTTATTTACATAATCATATTATTATGCATCGCTGTTTATAATAATATTTACAATAAATCCATTTTAATCATTGTTTAAACAAATGCGCTGTTGCTGATTATTATTTATTGGAGCGTGCAAGAATTATATATTTGTAGCCCCTCTTGTCTCTTCATCATTATCAATTAGCTATATACGCGTATTATGAATTTACGCTAATCAATAATCAATATTTGTTGCATTCAATTATTTTGTATAGGCAGGTAGATGGGAGAATGAATGTGTAATATTAGAAATTATAACATGCAAATAGATTTTAATTAATAGACAATGAGAGCGTTTCTTTTAGTCATCTTACAAACTACAAAGGAATTATAAATTACACAAAGAAAACTCTGCATTTGTTTTCTAATGAAAGTAATGTACATTTTTTCTTTCTTTTTGAACGTTTAAACGTATAACGTGTAATGATCTTTCTGGATAATCCAAATGGAATAATTCAAATATTATTTGATAAATTAAATTATTAACCACCTTAAACATATAAGTATTATTGTAATCATCAGTATTAAACATAAATCTATTGTAATATTTATAGTAATTAGTTGTTTATTAATATAATATTTAACCAATTGTTAAACACTATGAATAATGAGGTTTCATTTTTAATAGAAAATATTTGGTTTATTAAAAAATCATGTGGTGTTTCAAACATAACATGAAAGATATAAACCATTTTCAATGAATGCAATATTGCTCGTCTTCACAAAAAAGATTTACCTATTTTTATACACGTGTTTGATATTGCTTTAACCTGAAAATCACATAAAATCAAGCTGCCTAATTATTGATTCGCATACTATAATTTCTTGTAACACGAGTGTTCTACGATATCGTCTTGTAAAATGCTGGTTTAGAATGTTCCTTGGCTTGAAGGGTTCTTTGGTAATGTGATGCTCTTGTCTATTTTTAGATTTGTAATTAAATATTATTTTTTTAGATTTTTAGTTGTTAACGCGTATAAAACATATTTGTTTAATAAATTAAATCGAGTTAAAAGAAGTAGCAAAACTAAAACTAAAAAATAGTAAACCAGCAAATTTACCTATTTTTAGCTTCTTTAAAGTGCACTATTTTATTAGTCTTCAGTACATAAATAGAGTTAAGTATTTGCTGAAACGGCTTCTTAATTGTGAATATCAATGCAATTGTAGGTTGCTAAAAATTTTTCGATAAATAAAATTTTACAATTTAACGTAAAAACAACACGGTAAACATGTGAGGAAATTGCATGTGCATACATTATTGCAATTTTATTTACATCCGATGTACATAAAGCTGTTGCCTTTTTAGCAATAAAAAGTACATGTAAGTAAATTTTATTAGAAAAAGATGCATATATAGCCTAGTGCACATTATGCGAATATAATTCGATTGTCTATCCGAACGCAGTTTAACTAAACGATGCAACTGTATGCCGCAATTTTATTATTAATATTAATAGTATTTGCATCGAATTGAAATAGCAAACAGCAGCAGCAATAATAACGATAATATTGTGGTTTAAACACACAAAATGAGAGACTCGAATTCTGAAATGGTAAAAGAATGGTTGCTTTTGTAATGTGTCGACATTTCCGTTAAATCCTTCTTCACAAAAATAAGCATTAAAATGCGACAAAAGTAGGACATTGTTACGAACACACAAAGACAAAAAAGCCGGCCCCAGCTATTTTGCGCGTTTTGGATTGCTCAAATAAATAACTATCAAATAGAATAAAAACAATAAAATCAATATTTTTGTGTTATTATATTTAGTGAAAAATACGAAACGGGTCGCGCTTAATAAATTTATTCATCTCGATCCACAATCACCATCAAAACCACCACCACCACCACCACCACTGCCGCCAAAGAAAACAAATTAAAATTTATAATAGAAAATATATATACAATAAACAATACGGCAAAGAGCGTAATAAAAGTTAAAATAGAGAATAAAAAGGATAGATATCAAAACACACAGCCGAGCTCGCAATATTGCATTTGCACCGCATTTGCATAAAATGACTTTTTGTTACGATGACAATAAAATTTTCAATTCGTTTAGCACTTTTTGTGTACGTGTATTTACATGAATGCATGTATGTGTACCAATGGATGTGTACCCACCTACTTCAATTCTATACGTTCAAATATAATTAGTATGTACACGTTGAAAACTTCTCTAGAAAAACGAACGCAAAATTCAGTTTCTCGTTAAGCATTAAAATTAGGAAAGCGTTAACTAAAAGCGTTATCAAAATTAAATTAACGCTTTTGAATGATTTTAATTAAATTTTAATTTAATATTTATTCCGCCGTATATATTTTAATAAATATTTACATTAGAAGTTTTATTGTTGATTATAAAATTCACTATGTTTCTATAAATATGATGAAATTAATTAAACGTGCGAACAAATTAAAATTTAATTCATTCACAAATTGGATGATTTATAATTAATTTTAATTTCTAATTTCAGTAGGAATACACACACATTCATACACACATACATACACATACAAACACACGTAGTATATTTTTGTTTTATTTGGTGCAAGAACCTTTTGATTAGAAATTCCACGTAATAAGAAGATTTTGAGATAAGCAAACTTATATAGAATGTAGAATGCTTATTGTAATCAGTTTCAAACCAAGCATGTTTTGATAACATCGTTATACATGCATATATATATATATGTATACGCTCAATACCTAAATTTCTAATTAAATTTCAGGTAAAAAATCTGGTAGATACACCGATGGCAGGGGATCGGTTAATTAATCAATTTTTACAGAATAATTTGTTTTTAAGCTGCGCGTTACCAGTTTGGCGCACAAATTCAATTTTATTTTAGTAATTTAGTTTTAATTGCACATGCAAAATGAGATAATTTAGTAATATTCATGGTTAAAACTAATACTTGTTATTTTTTAACAATAAAAGTAGCGTAGTTTAGATCTGAAAAGCTCAAATTTAAAAGTAAAACGAATCCATAAAATTCCTTCTAACCTAACTGGTTTTCTTATAAAAGTGGAAGTTGACCATTTCTTATAAGACAAAGAACTTTTCAATTATTCAATTATGAATTATTACTAGTTAGTTTGTTTTCCACAAATTACTCAATACTTAAAATAACCTCAGGAATACAGATATATTTTCTAAAGTAAATTTAGCACAATAATATGTTCTCAAATCCTAAATTATGCGTAGATTTGCACTATAATACATTTTTAAATCACCAATTTCGCGTAATTATCGCTAAACGAATTTATTTTTTTTATCAATTTAATAGATTAATTAATCATTCATAATGAGATGTTTTTCTTTAGCTATTATTTAACAACGAATAAATATTAATGACTAAAACCAATACAAACAATATTGTTTACTAAAATAATTAAAAACATGCTATATTGTTTTCATTTCCAGAATATCAAATACATTTTATTTATCAAGTTTTCCACAACAATATCTTAAAGCTGTGCGCTGCCACTTTCACGCAGCTTCCTTTTTAGAAAATTCATGTTTTTATTAATTTACATTTAATTAATCGAGCGAAATGTGAAAATGTTTTTCTCGGATAATTATTTTGCGATGAATAAATATTGATGACTGAAAACAATACAAACGATATCATCTCCTAAAATAATAGAAAATGTACGATATTGTTTTCACTTCTCCCATCTATATAGAATTCTACGTAAATACCTACTTAATATATAATTGATAATTTTAGTAGAAATAATAAAAATAACACAATGTCATAATAATAGAATTATTATATATGAAAAGTTGTGGTAAGGTTGAAAAAAGCTATAAATAATCAGTATTGCTTTCATAGCTTTCAGTGATGATTAGGACTGATGAAATTACATGTAATTTGTTTATACACACAATAATTTAATTATTATATTGTGATAACATTAACGCGCAGCAAACTTTCTCAATTTGATTTTAATAAATATAGCATTAATATATAATTTCATATTTATTTTATCGTTCATTAAAGTTGCAAGCGTTCTACACGAGCCTTCAATTATTTGCATGCAATTGAAAGTGGAAGAAGCTCAACTTGGAAGATAGTTGTGCCCTTAAAAGTAAGTAAGCATTTTTCATGTTAAAGTGTGCTTATAATCTATATTGATTACGCCTTCCTTTCAATTCGCACAATCAAACAGATAACGAGCAAGCGAATTTGTTTTAGCATTCACGCGAATTTTATCAATAATGATAATTCGTCGAGTATTAATTATACGCGATGTGGAAAGAAAGATGATTAATTATTTTTGATGATTTTTTGCGCTCGTTTTTTTCTTCTTCTGCTTCTTCACTAGAATGAATTAATCTATCGTCGCTATGCTAGTGAACGAGATGTATGAAAATAAATGTAAAAAGTTGGAACATAATGATTGTAATTCTAGAAATAAACATACAATAGATTTTCTAAATTCTATTAAAATTTTAAAGTGGATGCTATTAAACTGTTAAGTAACTAATAGTCCATTTCATTGTACAAAAAGTTTCGCATTCATGTGTGTTTATATATCTATCTACATGTACAATTTTATCTATTTACGTTTCAACTTTTAACTTGGTTAATGCGGAATGGATTCATAAAACGATTAAAGCGCAAAATTGCATCATTTATTGCGCGCCAATATTAATTTAAAATTAACATCAACGATTCGAATATTTTATTGAGCGCATTATGCTTTATTTAAGTGGAGTATAATGACATTGTAGGAGTATTTGTTATGTATAAATAATCAAGTGGAAAAGTAAATTACTTGATATATGTACTATTCGTATATATATAGCATCAAGTATAAATAAATAACATCGGATAGGAAAAAAAAATCAAAAGTAATTATCATTAGGCGGCCGGCTACATGTATGTGAATAAAAGTGTCGTGTTGTTGTTATTTTTAGTTTCGAACAATACAACACATACAACAACAACAACAACAACAACAAAAAATCTAGTAACAAACACTTTGAATGAGAGAAAAAAAACAATTTCGTAGTAGTATTTCGGTAGCAAAACCAATTTATCAAAATGTATTGCTCGCTAGCGAGAGCTACAACTGTGTACGTTCACAACCTTTTCTGTTTGCATAGAAGAAACATTTTATTTTCTTCCTCGCCCCCAATACAATTTTTGCAAAGCAGCATACGATTACAAAATAACAACAACGAGGCAACGAATAAATGATTATTTTTTTGCTGCTGCTACTGCCGATGTTCGTGCCGCCCTCCACCTCTGCCTCGCCTTCCTCTCGTTTCGCTTCGGATTGTTGTTGTAATAATAGGAATGATGCTAGGATAGAAATTATTATCGAAAAATATTGGAAAGCTGTGCGCATTTATATGACCATTCATCAATACACATCGTTTCTGCATTTGTAATTCTTGTTTATTCGCATTTCCATGCAGATACCATTTGTTTTGTTCGAAAATTTGCAAGAGGAAAAAGTTATTGTTGCTCGGCATCATCGTAATTTATTGTTGCATATTATATTTTAATGTAAAAATATGTTTTTATTATTATTCCACCCCTGCTCCTCTTTTTACGTCGTTTAGTTTGCTTCTTAATTAAATTAAAAGCTTTTCTGCGCTAATTAAGTTTTTATTTATTTTATGTGTACATTAATTTACATTGTTATAAAACAGCCTTTTAATTACATAGCGCCGAACAATAAAAAATATCTATATAATGACTACTAATACAAGACAGCGAAAATCAATGCGCACCAAATAAATTTATTTATTTATTATTAGTCCAATGCGAAAGGCCTTCAGAATGGTCGTGTTAAATTTAGACATATTAACTTGGTGAAAAAGTTATTTTGTGTAACACTTTCCTACTTGCTTAACTAAGGTTTTACATTTTTAATACGTTTGCTGCATATTTAAAGCGCTTTTTTATGCACGTACACATAAAACGTTTCAGGTTTTTTTAAAGCACTGTAAATATATACTTTAGCAAAAAGTTTGCTTTTATATCCATCCGAACGTAACTATGCAATGGAATTTTTTTTTCGAGGAGATAAAATTTCTGCAAGGAACTATTTTACATATTCATTGATAAACTTTCTAATTTTATCGACCTGAAAACGCACGGGCACAAATTTTCGAGGCGGGTCGAAAAATCGTTCCACAATATTTTTATTAATTATTTACCAGCCGATATAAGTTATAAATAACTCACCACAGCGTTTATTTTTTTTCCGTCGAGTAAAGTTTATATATCGCAAAAATTACGAGTGAAAAGCGCTCATAATCATGTAATAATTTAGACCAGCGCAAAATTTAACTCAAACTTTAAAATGTACGCTCATTAAAACGAATATTGTGCATAATAATTTAAGTAGTTAGTATGAGCAAGTATACGTATATAGGGTAGACTTTATTTTTTTATTATATTTTGTATGACGTAACATTTCATCGTTACCGCATCTGCGGATTATTTCATTTATTAATTCTAATCTCCGTGCCATATTTTCTTATATAAAATGCGAAAATTGGTTTTTATTTTTTTTAAGCAAAATTTATGTGTAAAGTAATGATTGAGGTAATATCAATATATTTTCAGCGCCGATGCGAACCACCTATATATTCGCCATAAGTGAATTTTCTGTTTCGGCGAAGAGTGCGGCACGAAGAGAAAAAAGGCGACGGGAGAGAAAAACAAAAGAAAACTTGTTAGTGCAGATGTGGCGTGAATGCTCCTTGTGAATGGAGATGTAAATGTGTGTATGTGAAGAGAGAGTATATATACATGGAGGAGCTATTGTGGATGCGCATTGATGTGGTATTGATCTTGCGTGGGCGCCCACCTCACGGCGCGGCGCCTCTGACGTAAGACCAGTCCTTCGCCAAACATCAGGACATTCCCGAAAACGTATCTCGCGTCACATCTCTTATTTTTTCTTTTCCACCGTCGTCGTCGTCTTCGTCGTCGTCGTTGTCTTGTGCGCGTCCATGGCTTGCGCCACCATCTCGCACACAAACACACATACATAAACATACACACACACTTTTTTTTCATATAATCGTTCATTAACCGCTTGCCTTGCATAATTATCGTCAAAGACAGCCTTTCACAAAGAAGAGGAAATTGCTTAAGCCTTTCGAAGAAGAAGAAGAAGTCTGTACTTGATTATTATCAAAATACATTGATGATACGCGCTAATGGTTCGGTCGCAACAAGTCTCCTATCTATTTTTTTCTTCCAATCGACGCAATCGAATGAAAAATTAAAAAATTGGGGGGCGGTACGGCAAAAAAGGTCAATGTTGATTCATCCATTTGCACCTCGTTGTCACAAAAAGCATTTCAATCTCTCTAATTTCCCATAGGCTTTGTTCGTTTTCTTCATTATAAAATAAATCTGCGCAATGGTATATTGCGTTAAATTGATTTATCCGTCTATTTTTTCCAGTGTTTTTTTAACGCATCCAACATCATAAGTAAATGTAATTTTGCAAATGTAATTTAAAATGTAAAGCAGACAGATTGTTGGTGTGTTTAATTAGAATTTAATATAGGCAAGTTGCTTTATAGGATTAACTCTTGTTGAAGCTTAATCAAATACATTTACTATGTCTATACTCTTCATTAAAAATTAATTAAATTTATATGTAGGATATACCAGCTGGTCGACCTTCGCTACAACTACAAAAAATGTAACGATGCAATGATCCTATTATTGTAAATAATTAATATTTTCTTAAATAAAGCTTTAATAAAACACAAGCGGCTTATTACAGCTTTACAGTATACATCATTAAAAATTAATAAAATTAAATTTTGAACGCTCGAGCATTGGTAATCTCTAAACAATTTCTTTAATTTGCAAAACATTAATGCTTTGTGTTGTGTTGCGCGCTTGAATGAAAGCTCGATAAATACGCACGAGACTACTCTCTGGCACCGCGGTATATACCTACGTAATCCATTCTAGTTTAGATGTACAACTATGTCCAAAATGTAAGACCAATTTTTAATTTCAATAGCGCAAGCAAATCGCACATCATTAAAAAAATTCTTACTTTGTAAGCATTCTCATAAACGTCTGTAACAAATTTTTAATCAAAACATTTATTAGTTTTTGTTTGACGTTGAATGATATGCAGCGCTAAAAGTGCTTACGGCGACTATGCTTCATCTCTTCTATCGTCTCAAAACAGATTTTCCACAGTGGTCTTTTGAAATTCTAGGATAATCATAAGTAATACGGTACTAAATAAGGCGAATTAGATAGTTGTGGATCGATATGCACAGGATTTTTGGTGATAAAGTCACTAAGAATAAGTACATTGTGAGAGATGCATTGTCAAAGTTATGGCATTAGTCAATAGTTTCCAGGTTTTAAGCCTAAATATCCCCCAAAATGATATTGGCAAATTTTTTCGACAAACTAACAAGTCCCGAACAGACATAATTAGAAAGCCAAGTACAATTTCTTTGATTTTCTTGACGACGGCAAGGGTTGATGCTCGTTCGAAGCGTTCGTCGTCTTCAAAGCCTTTTCGACTTTCTCTTAACTGATTCCACCATTTGTAAGCATTGCTTTCTGGCAAAACATAGTCACAGAAGAAGACTCCGAAAATCTCATTCCCCAAACAAAATTTAATGCAACTTTTTTTCTCAATATTGCAATAATTGCCGCATGAACTTTTAGCTTCGTATAATATTAGACGTAAAACAAAAACTAATGAGTGTTTTAATGTGAAAATTGTTACAAATGTTTATTACAATGCTTATAAGTTATAGAAAAAAATTAAAAATTGGTCTTACTTTTCGGAGACAATAGTATATCGCATTAATTTTATATCTTCTTTATAGAAAATATTGTAAAACGGTTAATTCGTTTTTGTATAAAAAAATCTATATTTACGCCATCTGGATATGATACTCGTGCCTGTTAATGAAATTTTAAATTAATTTACACTTTTTTTATACATATATCGCCATGGAAAAATATATAGTATTTTTTGTGAATGTTTTGTTTTATATGCTCGTTTTGTAATATAATATGGTTTATTGCACACGTTAGTTTCAGTTTATAAAATTACCAAAATCATCGTCAGTGTCATCATAAAATATTAAACTATAAACGATGTTTGGTGTGAACGACGTAAATTTTTGTTGTTGTTTGGATTTTTAAGTGATTTTTAAACATTATGATAATATAATACCGTACGTACAGCGAACAGAAATTTAAAGATTTTTACAAAATTTACAGTTTGCTGCATTTTATATGCGATTTAAAGAAGTTTATGTACTGCACCAAATATTGATAGTTAATTAGTTAGAGAAGCTCAGACATCCATCAGATGTTAAAAAGTTTGTGAAGAGTTGTGATCAATAGAAAAATATTTGAATGGGAACTCCTGATTTGGACCATCTCCTCTATATTAAAAAAACACAATAGGTCAGAGATTTAGAAAAATACATGGATATATGTGAAAAGTTTCAAAATAATCATTATTTATAAAAGACTTATTTGTTTTTTTAACACATTAACAACGGGTGGATATTGAAGTGGATAATGGACGTGAAAGTCATAGAGTAACCTCATCGCGAATAAGAATGCATCTTTTATTCCTTCAGCTAGTGTCATAGAGTACTTCATCCAAGACTTTTTATTGAAATTAAATAAAAATTGTTTAATGATAAACATAACAAGAAATGGTGCAATAAGCTATAGGTATGTATAAGAAATGCATCTTTATTCACGATGAAATTGTCTATGCGCGTTTACACCTATTGTCCGCTTTAATCGGTACAAATACCCGGACCCACAGTTAATGTGTTAATATTTCAAGCAATTTTAATTGTTCGTTGTATTAAAACAGATAACAGTTTATAGATTTTTGCTTAAACTTGCTTGAAACTAATTGGAGTTTTCAGGAAATTATAAAATTTGTTGTATGAATTTCGAATCATCAATCGTACATCGACTATACAATATAGTTAGCACCACACCAAGTATTTTTTCGCATGTTTCCTATTCGTTTCATAATCTGTCAGGATAGATGTTGTTGAGCCTATTTATAAACATAGATATATCTATATCATAGTCCGTAAAGTTATTCTAGGGCATCAAAGCAAAGTTAACACAATTATTTTGCATCAAAGTTTACGCATACTTGTAGGTTAGGTATCAGCTGAAATTTTGTTGCAAACTAACTTTCCTTCAGATATTCAGATTAAGCAGTTTGTTGTAATTATTAAACGTGCCTCCTTTCAATACACACACACACACACACACACGCACACACAAAACGTGAATAATAAATTCTGCCCGGCGCACAATTTCATTAGAAAAATTTGCATTTTTTTATCGGTGCGCGCGCACACCAGCCAGAAAAAAAAATGTAAACGCTAAAATGCGCTTAAATATTTCCACTGTAATGAACTTGATATTTACATTTCCCGACCAGAACGCCCCGAAAAGAGCACATCTTAAATATTAAAACGTACAAATACAAAAGGGGCGCTTTGTAAACAGCGTCTCGAAGTGTGCGTAAATAATCAACTTAATGCAATACGCAAACTGCAAAAATTTGTTACGAAAATATTTTGTAATGCTCCAAAATAAAACACACACACACACAGAGACAACGAAATGAATGAAACAAACATGAAACGTTCTCTAAGTTTTGTATCAATCGGATTAAATCAAAATCATTCAATTCGTTTCTGATAATTCGCTTTACAAACAATAAATCATACATGACAGGCTAAAACGAATTACAACTGAAAATGATTTTAGCAGAAATATATCTATTTGGTGGATTACAATCGGCGAAACATCTTGTTATGGCTTCATTCAATCATCGCATAATCAATTTCAACAAATTAACAAACAATTTTATTCGCGCATTGTAGCGCTGTCACGATACAATCGTGTTTGCATTTTGCTAACGATGCACGGTTTTTCGCAATGAAACAAATTATTATATTAGGTTGTTGTGATTGTGCGCTTGAAAATTTAATGACCATCTTCAAAATTTCATCAATTCCGTTGTCGTATTCCAACCAACAATGCGTTCTTTTGCGTAGTTAAAAGCGAAAAGATAAAAGTTCTGTTTTTGTATTCGTTATTTTCCAATAATGGATGGGAAAAAAATGTTTTTGATTTTACATTTGATAACCTGTAACAGTTATTGTTGTCCCTTTGTTCGTTAAACATCAACATGGATTAAATTATTTGCGCAACGAGAACATTTTTCTTTATTGATTTTATTTTTAACAGTTTTATTAAATAATTAACGTATCTAATCGATTAATATATAAAGTTTAAACCATATTCAAATTTATTTATTAAAAATTCTAAATTAGTTAATTAATTTAGGTACTTTATTAGGTTAATTCCTAATTACATCCTAATTTAAACGCGCATTTTTATTATGAATGTTAATAAGATGCCAATATTCAAATCAGAATTAGGTATACATGATGTATTTCAAAGCCACTTGTTTAAAACAGTTTCTCCCACTAAAGCCACTTTCAAATAGATTTTTATGTCTTGTTATATCTAATTTAGATATTATATTAGATTAATTCAGAATTATACCCTAATTTTTATTTTGAATATTAATGAGATGTCAATATTCTAAACAGAATTAGATAAGATGTGTTCAACCACTCTCTTCCACTATTTTTTTATGTTTTGGACTATTTTAAGCTAATTTACTAGGTTTGGAATGAAATAGTAACTATAAAAACCATTTTATTGACTCTTGAGCATTCTCAATATTTATATTTTCATGGCGAAGTCATTTTTTACATTAAGAAAATCTGATTAATCAGTTAATAACTGTGTATTGTTAATTTGCAAAATCCGATTTTTAATATCAGATATTTGGTTGGTTTCTTGTGCAAAGATTTTACCAGATGACGGTGACTCATAGAGCTTTTTAAAAATAACTCATTTGGAAGTGAGTTTACTAGAATAATCTATATTAAACATTTTGTGTACTTAGGACAGCAACGGCGCAAGTCATTTTGCCGTCCTAGGCAAGAAAAAATTGTATCGCTTTAGACAATTCTAAATTCTAAATTCTCCTTATGGTGGCACATCCCTATTGCAACAAGTAAATTTAATTAAAATATTGTATCATACAGAATAATGCAAAGTATAGTTGATTGAAGAACTTTTTACTGGGTAAAACTTATTAATATTTAATAAAGAAGAAATACATAGCTTAGTTTCACTATTTATTTGTATGCTGTTGACTGGAGTTTCGTCATTATCAAAATTACATTTAATATAAATAGTTTATAAACCAATTTGAAACAATATGAATTATCAAACCGATCTATTAAGTTCACCACTTATTAATTTTGTGTCAAATTTGTTATAATCTATAGCTGTACTATCACTAATGAATGTTGTTTCAAATTTGTTTATAAACTATTTATATTGACTGCAGCTTTGATAATAACGAAAGTCGAAACCTTCTAATAAGAGGCAAAATTAAATGTGTATTTCATTACAAATGTGCGATATTTGAAATTATTTCATATATAATATAGGTATAAGATTTTCCTCGTTTTCCTATACAGTAGCGTCGTATCTGACTTTGGAACAAAATATTTAATTATAAATTAACTTAATATTTATTTCATGTTTGAAATAAAATACTTATACAAAACAATATTTTATTACATTCTTCTGTCTGACTTTTAAAAAATAAAACATTTTATTTTTTAAGCATTCGAGTACATAATTAAAGTTTAAAGTAGCTAAATTTGACTTTTATTCGTCAATAAAACGGTATTTGTTACAGTCTGGCAATTTCTCTAATCTGTTGATTATTCAGTGTAGGTGGGATACGTTTTTCCAGCTGAAATTATTTGCCAGCTTATATAAACACAATTAATACAACATTATTTTTTCATAATTTGTTTAGTCCAAATTGCGAGTTTAGGAAATGCGGAAGTAAACACACCGAGCAACTTTTTTTATGTTTTATTAAAACTTTCTTATTATGTAATATTTTGATGTATAAAATTTGCCCGAACGTAAAAATAGCGCATAAAAATGATAAGAAAACCATTTTGCAGGCAATAAACGATAAAATTTCTGTAATAATTTTTTCGTACTTTGGGTGCGTGATGATTAGTTTTAAAAAGTAAAAAGTGTTTTGCGTCACATCGATACAATTGTCGTCGCATATCGATGTACAAATACAGATGCTCGTATTGTGTAACATGCTTAGATGTAATGCAATGCATTTTGAAAAGGAATATGATAACTTCAAAGCGAAAAAGTTGTTGCAACAACAAAATTCAAATTAGACATTTTTTTATATAATAGTGCATGTTAAGAATTGTTTTCGAATTTCTTTGAAATAAAATTGACTGTAATGATCGAGGAGACATTGGCAAGTTACGTGTATATATACTAGTTAGAATCTAAGATTTTAATAAAATCCTAATAATTTACATTTCTTACTTCGGGTGCGTGATGATTAGTTTTAAAAAGCAAAAAATGTTTTGCGNGAGGAGACTTTGGCAAGTTACGTGTATATATACTAGTTAGAATCTAAGATTTTAATAAAATCCTAATAATTTACATTTCTTACTTCGGGTGCGTGATGATTAGTTTTAAAAAGCAAAAAGTGTTTTGCGTCGCATCGATACAATTGTCGTCGCATATCGATGTACAAATACAGAAGCTCGTATTGTCTAACATGATTAGATGTAATGCAATGCATTTTCAAAGTGAATATGATAACTTCAAAGCGAAAAAGTTGTTGTAACAAACGAACTAAAGCACAACAAAAACCATCTAGTTATTCGAGGAGAGAGAGCAAAAACAAACGTTTCAGAACGAACGGTTTGATTTCCTCAATTTTCAATCTATATTTGTGTGTATAAATATTACAACCACATACGTATTGTACTCGTAGGTACATGGGTGAGTGCGCTTCTCATTTACATAATTATTTTAAAGTAAGCATACTAATAAGCGCTCTTGTAATTATATACTTCATGTTTTGCGATGATTGCTCAGATAAGCATAATAAGTGAGCTATTTTAAGGACACAAAACACATTATTACATATTTTATCTAATAAAACAATCGCACATTATAACCAACTAACAAATTTTTTTCTATATTCTATATTTATTTAAACAAACACCAAATGTTAGATAAATAATAACGAAAAATAATATTCTATCTGATAATGGCTACATTTCTAATTAATACATGTTAACATTGTTGATATTTATTTTAGCATGACATACGTGGGCTTAAATTAAATTGGCAAAAAAACTAAAGGCAAAAAGCGGCATATACATAAGTTGTTGCTATTGAAAAATTATGTTCTATTTATAGATGGCACAAAATGCGTTGATGCAATTATTTTTAATAATGCTTTCACATATTGGCTTTTTGTTTAATGTTTTAGTTAGGTATTATTATTGATATATTTGCCTTCATTATATTCACCAATTTGGAAATTGATCGAAAGTTTTACATACATTTTGCCATCTTTAGAACAAAATTTCTAAGAAACGTTACCAAGGATAATTCATTCAATCCAATTTGTATGAAACAAGTGAGGAAAAGTAAACATTTTTTGACATGATAAAAATAAATTTAGAAAAAAAGAAATGAACGGGAAATACTATTTTTTTAAATTGAACTATTTTCCATTTTCCATTTTCCATTTTTCCATTTAAAATGAAATTAATTATTAAATGAAAGTAATATAATAGCAAAAAGCTTTATTTTTACGTTGGAAAAACATTACAGTTTTAAACTATTCAAATGCATAATTAAAAGTTTTAGTAAACAATTTTCTATAATTTTGAATAAGACAAAATAAGCTAGTCTTCTTTAATCTCTTTCTTGTTAAAGTTGTAATGTAGGTATTTGTTTGCTTGTGTTTAATTAGTACCTACGGCTGTAATATCTCTCTACCACGCCAAAAAAGCAGCTTTACGTTGTTGCTATTTTAAAATTGCGTTCTATTTATAGAACGGCACAAAATGCGTAGGTACAATAATTTTTAACGATACTTAAATTCGTTCCATGAAACGACGTAATAGCTTAGTAATTTCAATGCTTGTAGGAAGTTTTCAACATGAAAATTGCAAGAAATCGTAATTAGGAAAAGTAAGTAGTTTTGTTGTAACTTAACTTGGAAGTCTAGTTATGATGCATCATAACAATTGAGTGGTCGTAAAGTAACAAAATTCGTTAAATGATAATTCGTTTTTATTCTTATTATTTTCATTTTCTAACAATTTCCACTTTAGAAATTTATATTAAATATACAATATTTGGAAATATATTAATTTAGAGTTTTGAGTATTTCTAGATAAATATATATATATATATGTATTTATATATATATATATAAATATTTGATAGCTACCTTCTTTTGTAAAATATAAACATTTCATTTTGGATACGGAAAATATGTAGACCTTTAAGTGAAATTCACGGTATGTTAATTTAATGTTTAGTTTATGAAAGGCTTAGACAAAACTGTATCTGCTATAGCATCTATTTAATGTTTAAAAAAGGATAGATGTCACACGAATATACTTTAAAGCTTAATGTAATCAAAATTATAATCTATTAGTATTTATAAGTTTTTGTTGAATAATACAGTAAATTTTCGATAAATGCAACACGACTGATTCTATTTTTTCAAGTAGTTGCATTTATCAAATATTACAATTATCGAATAAATTTTTCTAAATGAATATTTTATTTGAATGTGTTGTTTTTTGACAACATTTGACCGTAGTTGCGTTAATCGAATTCATGTGAACTAAAATAAGTCGCAGTTATAGAGTTGCATTTAGCAAAAAGTTGCATTAATCGAAGTTGCATTTATCGAAAATTTACTGTACTGGTATACGATAATCCCAGAACATTTTATATGTATGTGTATAATACATTAAATAATTACATTACAGTATAACTATTAATTATCAGGCAGTTTTTTGTTAAAGTTGAGTTTTGTGGCATATGAACTTCTCATTCCACTGATGCAATTAATCTAATATAATGTAATGTTATAGAAAGGGTGCGTTAATGAACGTTAAACATTGCAAATTTGCAAATTTATGATTGTTTAAATGTTTTTAATAAATTTGCCGTCGAACAAATTAGATTATAAATAATTTATAATATTACGCGCTGGGAATTTGCTTTTGCTTACTTTTATTTTATCACGGAAATTTGAATAACAAATAATCAGCAAATTTCAAATTGGTTTAAAGCTTGATGATAATTCAATAAAATTAACACTTGTGCATAATTTACTCACTCAAGCATTTTTTTTTGTTCCGCGATCGATCGTTCTAGTTCTTCTCTCGTTCCACGAAATTATTACATTGTATCATATTTTTCAGTGACGAGCAATTTTTCTTCTAATACAAAAAACAGATTTAGTTAAAAGGCTAGCAACTTGTAAGAGCACATTTTCCTTTAACAATAAAGTAAATCTAGAACAAAAAAAAATAAAACCGATCAGCTTTTCCTCTCTAATCGAATCACTGCTATCTTATAGCTTCAATTTACCACACACTAGTTTAAGCCACCTATAGATTTATCTCTTTCAATTGCCATTGGTTAACATTACACGCTTTTCTTTTGCTTTCTTACATAAAAACAATTTATTCCACACTCGTTCGTTTGCCTAGAATAAGAAACCTCATTATTTGCTGCCAGGAAAATTATAATTTCGTTATTTATATACAGCGTAAGCGCAATTGTACTAATTCCTTACAATACATTCTTAGCAACAATCTCATTCAGGTTTATATTTGGCAGCATCTGTAGTGTAGGTAGAAACTTTTACATTAATTCAATACGCATTCGTTTCACTTTCGTTCGAACATTGTACATGGCGCAACCACATTAATCGTAAACGTAAACAATTTGTTGCTAAAGTAAAAATTTGCGCTTTTACGTTTAACAACACTTTTATAAACAGTTTGCGTAGGCTACCGCAAACATTTTCTATATTCGTGTTTATTGTTTATCGTCTGAAATATTTACAAACGCTTAACCATGTAAAACTATTCAAGTTTTTTTTTACATTGAAATAACTTTGCTCAGAATTTGCTTCAGAATTGAAGTGTCTTTTTGTTAAAATCGCTCAAGTGAGTTTTGCAATGTGTCCATTTTAATGAATTTTTAATAGACTCGAAACTGCATCCAAAGTGCGCTTATATAATTAGGTACGTTCTAAATTGACACACCGACATCTTTAATAAATACTACGATTATGCCGCCAAAACATTTTTAAAACCTTATTGGAGTAATTTAAACAACCAATAACGAATTTTTCACATTCTATATAAAATATTCAAATTCCGTATTAAGCTAGATTAATTAAATTAAAAAGTAAATATATTTTTATCAACCTTGCAGATAACATTTAGACCAGAGTTATTCAAAAAGAATTAAAAAGTATTTGTGTAGAATCATATGCGGTTTAATAATGATAAATAAATTAACGTAGATTACAAAATGCGATATAACATAAATGTATAAATAAGCAAACAAACACGTATGCGTTAACTTGACGACAATTGTTATGAATAAATATTACAAATATGTATTCAAATTCAAAAATGTATAGACCAACCTCGTATTAGTTAATTAGGCATTCCAGAGTACTGTCAAACAGCTACTGAGGTACAACCTGTCAATATTTTTTTAAAGAAAGAATAGCTCTCAAGCAAATCTAATTTTTATTAAAGTTGGAATAATGTTCAAAAAATATGGCAAGGAGGTATTTAGGAAAAATTAAGGTCATCTTGTCGTAAAAAAATTATATTATACATTGACAGGTTGTACCTCATTAGTTAAGGGTAGGGTACCCCTGAAAAGTAGTTCATATCACTTATTTTTCAAATGCAAATGACATATTTTGGAATGCCTAATTGGTTAATGTTGTTTGTGTGTAAAAAGAAGTATCGTTTACTTTTGTAGATATCATTGAAATTTTTAATTTAACAATTTTGCGTTGTTTTATGTTTGATCAAATATTATACATCATATTTTTAATGTTTAAATTGAATTATTTAAACAACGACGTCAACAAACAATCTCTTTTTTTCTGAAAATTGAATATAAATTTGGTAAAAAGGTTGGAGGGAGTTTTTTTTTTATCAATTTGTTTCGCATAAACCTGCCGGTTTATTTGCAACAGTAGTATATATTGTACGATTGTTATTTATGTGATTTATGAATTTACATATTTTGAGAAGTGCATTAGGGCCTATTTGAGTGTCGGTATATGTGTGCGTGTGTGTATGTATACATATATGTGTGTTTCTATATTCTATATAAAACTAAATTAAAATTTACGAGCGCTTTTCAAACAAGTTTCTACTTTTTTTACATTTGCAAATTGAAATTTATGTTATTTACTTTTTTCCGTATTTATATAAATTCAAATAAAAATAACAAAAGATAATAAATTTAATAAGAGAGCACAAACGCAAACGTAATATTATATAATTAATTAAAACATAAAATATCATTTTGCATGTTGAATACATTTTATCATCAATAGATAAAAGGTGTACGTTGTCGATTGTGTGGGTTAATAAAAAAACGTACAAAATAATTGACATTTGTTTTAATGGAAATAATTGTAATCATTATTATTAGAGCATATTGTATGTCCCTATCCATATGCTTTATACAACTCTATAATCTAATAATGTAAATTAATTACACTGCAATAATGTAATTTTAATGTGTTAGATGTGTAGGAGGGCGATATTTTATTATAATAATTATTATCTGGAAATAATAAGCGCGCAAGGAAAAATTCTATGAAAAGCAACATTAATTAAATTGTTATTATTTTGATTAAAAAAACAACAACAGCACGTACGTGTCGTCTGCTGTTCTTGCTTGTTGGTTTTTAATAAGCGAAATGGCACAATATATAGAATATTCTGTCACATGTCGTATTAATTAATCAAGTTTTCACATAAATTTGCAGCGTCGTTCCGTCGCTCGGTGAACGAACGAATGCTCGACGAATTATTTGCGCGCAATTATCAAACTAATTTGAACATTCTTTTTTTCAGCTGTAAAATGAGATTGTAGTTGTACGCGCTCCGCTTTCAACTTTATTAAAATATCTAAAGCAGTTATCATTCATTTTTATGAGATTGTCACTATCAGATTGAATGAGAGAAGGAAAACATTTTCAAGAAGCGAGGCCACGTCAGCAAAATTGCTTTTTTTCTATTGCGCGCGTCCCGCTCTTTTTTTTTCAATATAAGTAATAAAACTAACGAATAATAACCTCCATATATACACAAAAAATATTATGGATGGTTAGAGCTTGTGTATACACGCATAAAAAATCGATAAATTTATAATCATCTAGTTATCAAAATGCATTTTCTTTCTATACGATTGAAGAAAATTGATGTTGGAAGATTGTTGGATTTTTTCCTCAATCCACGGCGCGTTACGCTTTCAATGGATTTTTGCAACAAAATTGTGATAAGAAATTGATGACGGTCAAGATTTTGCTATGTAATTATTTAATCAATAACCATTTCAAATCGAAAACTTAATTGATTTTGCTTTATTCGTATAATGCAATCGCTTCATCATCACTACGCATATGGAATAGTACAATATATACTTAAATGTCCTACAGATAGTTATGTTTGATTATTAGGTAATATTTTAATTATTGGTGCATATAATGTTTCATCGTATTTAATAAAGAAATTTAGTGTCCTGAGGGTAAATCTAAAACAAGCCTTCAACGCTGGTAGTTATGTTTTGTCCTAGTTTCATTCAAAATCTCTGTCATGCATTGTGATTAGTTTGAATTTATCATCAATTCTACATCTAGGAACATGATTTCAAATCAAAAAGTTTATTAATTTTGTGCTGTTTGTATTGCTATATCTATTTAATTTAATTGTTAATTTTTTGCTTCAATGTTTGATTGTATTTAATAAAAAATTTCAGTATCCTTAGAATGGTTGTAAAAAGAACTAAAAACTCTTGTTATTACTTATGCTAGTTTTATTTTAAGTCTCTTCCATACAATGCGCTTGGTTTAAATTCAATTTTAGGAAGCTCATTTCAAATTAAAAAATCGAATAAATTTTATGTTATTCGTATATACTATTACTACAGATAGGTATGTAAGTACCTATGTTTGATTGTTAATCGTTTTCTTCAATGTTTGTTCGTATTTAATAAAAATTTTCAGTGACCTAAGAATATATGTAAAACAAATCTTAAACGATAGTTATTAGTTGTGTTAAGTTCTAGTTTTAATCTAAGTTTCTTCCCTACATTGCGCTTGGTTTAAATTTGTCATCAATTTTACATCCAAAAACCTCATTTCAAATCAAAAATCTAATTAATTTTGTGTTATTCGTGTTGACATCGCATTATTATCACTATGGAATATTGCAATATATACTTAAAATATTCTACAGATAGGTATGTACCAATGTTCATCGCGTTTAATAAAAAATTACAATGCCTTAAGAATGTATATAAAACAAACCTAAACGTTATTTATTATTTATATTAAGTTTTAGTTTTATTCCAAGACTTTTCTCTACATTGCGCTTGGTTAAAATTTATCATAAATTTCACATCTAGATACTTTATATTTTCTTAAAATTAATTAATTTATGTCTTTGTTAGATTAATTTAATTTTATTTGGTTAATTATACAATCAATCATTACATGTTATGCTTTATTCATGTTTTAAAATTAATGTAAATTCGATTCAATTCCTAATAAATTGCTGAAAGAGATTTTCCAAATTAATAAACTTGTTTCAAGATTGTCGATGAATTATTTGCCAATCAAAGCGTGCGCAGAATTGATTAGAATGCATTTGACGCAACGTGAAATATTGTCACTTTGTCGAAAAAGAAGGAGAGAAAAAAAACATTGCACGTCATGCCGAGATAAACGATTAGAAATTGATGATGGTCAAGATGCGCGCTTAATTATTTAATCGATAGATTGCTGTGTCCGAATAAATTTCTATGGGCAAGGATCCGGCTGTAGGGTGGTTTTTTTTGAGCTGGGAGGGAGCGAGCGTGCGGATTTCTAAAGCGTAACAACATCCAACCACATCATAAAAAATTTATTCGCCGCTTACCGCGCAATTATGCATAATATGCCACATTTTAACTATATACGCAATACTGATACAAAATTCAAAAAGTAATTGTTTGAACCTGTATATGATTTCAAATCGATTATTAAATAGATAGTAGGAGTATCATAGGCGGATTAACATTTTCAAATAAGAAATTAAGAAGCAGTATGATATTCGCACACTTCTTAACAAAGTTTAATTTATTCCAGAGAGAGATATGACTTTACATTATGTAAGTTGTTGTTTTACTTGAATTAGTTTCTTAATGATAAGAAGATGTGCACTAATCAAACATCGTCAACTGTTTGCTGAATATTTTCATAATTACGACGCAATATTTAAGCGTTTAATTTGCATCAAATAACTACGCCGGTAAATGTGAATAAGTTGTTAATTAATTGAGGATAAATATATGTATACACATAGTTTATGCATATGACGAAATTTGCGCAAATCTATCGAAAACTGGTAGTGATTATAACTTTAACGTCAAGTTTAAATGACGTGTGATTGAGTTTGGTGCGTCAAAGGAAACCGATAGGGTTGGGCGTTGAAGGTGACGTTCATTCGGCTAAAAAGGATTATGCGTCTTTATTTTGGCAAGCAATAAAACAAACTTTCATAAATGAATTAATTATGCGGTTAATAATCCTATGTACAAGATACATTTAACGCACAACTTTGCAAACTAGATTATTGCTTTTTTGGTCAATTATCAATTAACGCAAAACTTGTACTTTATTCGATGTAGGTACCACAATATGAATACTATGATTAATTATTGTCGGAGCATAATTGTAATTAATTTGCAATATATGGAAAATTCATGTTTCGTACGTTAGGAATAACAAGCGCGCGTTGAAGAAAGGAAAAAATGATCGTTTCGGTGTAATATTTTTTGTTGTTGTTCGGAATGTTTGTAGCGCAGCATGATGTTATTTTAATGGCCAAAAACCCGAATAGATTTTTCTGTTGCGCATTGCTCTAAAACTAGAATGGTCTTACGTCAGTGACAGAAAAACGTCATCAAACGGCGCCGGCACGAAGGCTGTGGAAGAAGCGAGGAGCGACGACTTTTTGATAATGATGTCGTTTTTTAAGGGGAGGTATAAATACCTCAACGGGGCGTTCATTTGTAATTCATGACCATTCCTTCAGCTTCCTTACAGAATATCAAAATCTTAAATGTCTGAATTCTATGTATGTACATAACGTGGAAGCGAGGTGATTCTAAATGAGTTTGAGCTTCTGTTGTATACGAACATCCATACATTTTTCATTCATTCATTCATTCATCTCTACATGCATCAACTTTTTCCACATAGTAGTAAACGCGATAGATATTTTTCAGCATTCATTTATGCATACTTTTTCTCGATCAAATTTATTAAATAATTATTTTGAACAATTTAACAATAATTTCATTTAACTCAAAATGCATTTTTTTTTCTGACAAAAAAGTTTTTTCAAATGACTCTTTGGCTAAATATTTAAAATGTATAAATGACGACAAAATAGCTTTTTAAGTAGCAAGAGCGTGAAGTGGAAATTAACCCGGAATTCATTCCAAATCAGCAAAAGCATTGCACACATTTCTTTCCAGAATTGCAAATTGCTTCTTAGTTAAAATGAATCAAATACATATAGTTATGTTGTAGTGTTGTCAAAGTCATGCATGAAGCTCACTTTTTGCAGCGATTCTAGAAACAATATTGCTTGGTAAATAATTATTATTAGATTTCTTAAAATTCTATTGTTATTTCAACAGGGACAGAAACTATTTTAAAAATGATTAACTATAATGTAATTTACAAGCTCATAAGCAACATATTAGCCCAGGAAATAAAGCCAAAAAAAGGTCCTAAACATGTCCTGAAAAGTGCAATTAATTTGAGCCGCGGGTTATTGTTTTTTAGGGAGTAAAAAAGAGTAAATTTTATAATTATTTTTAATTTTTCAGGAAAAACAGGAATTTTTTTACTACAGAAGTATGCTCCACTTTATTTTAAATAACTCTAATATCAATCGATAGCAAATAGTCTCTTCTTTTTTTAAATACTATGTCGCAGGTGGGTATAAGCATTCTTTTTAAATTATTACTAATTAAAAATCGGTCTGCGCGGTGTACAGAAAGCCACGTAAATTTGTATAATCTAAGCGAAGGAAGCATGAGTTGCACTCTCGGAAACGAAACGCAAGGTGGTAAACTAATGAACTATGCGATCTGTGTTATTTAATCAAAACCATTTTAGAAATGTCCAATATACACCTACAAGTATTAAGCGCGTGCAAAATTCATGTGGATTGCATCATCTATCCATAGATTGTTTGTATCAAATTTATTAAATATTTTTATTTATTAATTATTTGTTGTTTTACCAAATTTTTACTGAATTTTGCGTAGAATTTTTGTAAGTAAAGATTTACTTTTTTTCTCTTGTCTTTTAATTGCCACAATTTTTATTTTTATTTCTATAAGTTTAGTGGTTTTTGCAAAAGCGAATAATAAAAGAAGTTTTGGTTTTTCCTAATAACATAGGGGTTCGATTGAGTTGCAACTTTTCAATTTTAGGTCGCGATTTTCAACGGTTAAGAAGTAGGTATTGCTTTAGATCTCAACTAGTTGCGGTTTTTTTAACTATCATCAACTGAGAATACGACCCAAAAACTATTATTTATAGTTTTAAATTTAATTATTTAACATATATTCTAGGAAATGTTATAATTTTTACAAATATTGACTGAGAGAAGTATAAAATGTGCAATTGAAGCAATATTTGATTTGCTAGAAAATTGAACTGCATTCTAGCCTTCAAATTAAGTATTTTTCTGTTGACATTTTCCTAGAATCGTACATTAAAAAGTAAAGTAAGTACATATAATATCTAAAATTAGACGAGTCTTGGAAATGTCGCAGTGAATGATTTCCAACTAATGAAAATTTCACTCAACTGTGATTTAGCTTATTAAAAGTTTTATCAATCAAAAAGAGGGCCATCGACAGTCGCTCGCTTAATTATTAAATTAGTCGGTGAATATTTGAAAATCGTTAAGAACTATTTGTTCACACTTCTTGTCAGCGCCCTGAAATGCAACTTTGCCCGCACGCTGATGAATGCAAATGTTTCATTGCTCTCTTTTGCGATGTAATTATATTATAATGCTTAAATTCATTATGCGAAGTGAACAATAATCATTCAGACATGTACGTTTTAATTAGCATGAAATGTCAATGCGCTAATTAATTGATTGTTTGTGCACGTGGACGCCTTGACATTCAAATATTTGTACATGAATTTGATTCTCACATATTACATATTGTAAAATGATACAACGATGATATGAAAAAAGGACAGGATGATGATCGATTAATTAATCATCGCATCGTTTAATAAAGATATATACGATGAATAGTATCGTTGAAATGTTGTTGCAAAATGTTGTAGGAGGAATGTTATAAATTTGGTTTTGTTTGTGGGACGTGTAGTATGCAGGTGCAGTTTCAGCTCTTCAGATCGATATTTCCTTTTTGGGTGAAACGACGGGCCAGTCTGGCGACATAATATCTCACTAACAAACACACACACACACACATACATATTCACTTACAACACACGATGCACGATCCTCCTTCCCCGAGCAGCGAACAAACGAAATTATTTCTTCCATTCATAATTGATCCATCAACGATGGCAATTTCTTTACCTTGCAGGTGAATAATTTATGCACTAACAATCAATGATTAATAAGTTATCGTCGCAATTATGTGCGATATATATATAGATATAGGTATTTTTTTAATTTCAAGTATATGAATAATTTACTATCCGTCATCATTTATTCATTTATTAATTTGCTTGTTTTTTCGTCTTTTATACACGTGCTGATAAATTACACAAAGTACAAGTATTATTTAGAAATATATATACAATAGAAGGATTTATAAATTTTGAATTAAATTAATTTGCGTTTTTTACCCAGCCATCCATTCCAACAGACCCTCTGCATGTTGTTGATGAATTACACGCTGTTTTAGCGCTGGTTAATTATTTAATCAATGTGTATGGTGGAAAATTATTTTCAAACTGACATTATTTATTTATTACAAGGATGACACGTGTAATATAGATAGATAGATATATATTTTTATGGTTGCACGCTGATTAATAATTCAGCAATTTGTTGAAATTCGTTGTGATTTAGGTTTGAGCGCAGTCATTAAATGTATGCGCGAACGTTTTCGCAACTATAAATAGATTTCGGAACGCCAAAAATAGCGCTTAAACGATTTTCCTCCTTATTTTTATAGACGCTAATAAACACTCTTGTATAATGTGTGTGTTATACGCGATCCATTTGCATAATATTATAATAATTAAAGACGTATATGGGCACAAAAATCCACCTCCTTGTCATACTTATAACGACATTAAGGTTAATACTTCCGTTAAAAAAATTCGTTTTACGTGCTTTATAATAATATAAGATTAAGGTTAAGAAAGAAAAAAACTACTGCGCGCCGTCTATTTTTATATAAAAAAATTTTTGCATGTGCTACAACTATTTTTAGAAACATATCATGTGCGCTGGATTTTGTTTTGCATACCCTACAAATCTTATTTGTATTTTGAAAAAAATATGTCAATAATTAATTAACATAATAATGGATTAATGCAAGGTTAGCCTTATAATAATAATAATAGTGTGTTAATGTGCAGCCGTATTTTGTATTTAAGGGAAAGTTAGGTAATGGTGACCGTGGGGTAATGCCGCAACCTGGTTTATCACAAAAATTATTAAGTGTAGAGATCAGAAAAACGCGACAGTATCTTGCAAACATTATGTAAGCTAAAATACTGCAAAATGACAACAATTCTTCAATAAATAAATTAGCAGCCCTTGCATATAATATGTCGTGTTTTCTGTTGTAACTGAAATGCGCATAAAAATTGAAGTCAAATTATTTAGATACATAGCTAATTCAATAATTATTTCTAGATCTGATAATATATACAAAGAGGCCCTTCACATTTTCTTGAAATAAAATTTGTCCAACGGGATATTGACGTTCCTAGTTAAATTTGATATGAATTTAGCAACGAATGATGGTTTAGATGTGAATTATGTTTGGGATGGTCCATACGGAATGCAGTTTACAGGACATCCTTGATATCCTCACATGAGATTTTTGTATATTTAGCGACAAATTTAAAATACGTAGCTTCTTTGCCTATTTCATTTGTTAAAGCGCAATTTCCCTACCAGTTTCGCTATTACCCCTTCATGATTTTTGCGCTTTTTTTGATTTTTTAATACTGAATTACATTNATTTATCGATTAGGCAACTAAGTAGACAACCACCACAATACAACTTCTACCTTTCAGAAAATTCGATCAAAAATTTTACTACAAGTATTTGTAGTGTAGTGTGTATTACTTGTAGCGCTTTTTGTGCGCTAAATAGTTTTTGTTGGAATGAATACCTTTCTCGAAGTCGATAAGCTTGAAGCGGCGTTTAAATTGGTAAGATTGATTAAATCTGTATATTTTTACGATGGTGCGCTTTTAATTAAATGAACTAGCGCCATCAGAGTGGGTATAACTTAACGATATTTCATGCGAAACGGATTTTCTAATTCATCAAACACGGTATTTATATAATGTACTATATACGAGAGCAATCATATTTTTTATGTGGTGCTATTGAAATTTTATTAAATTCTTTGTATAGTATATTTTTTCTTTGTTACTTATTAATTCAACGGAGGAAAATCGTTGCTGAATTTTAAATACGAAATATTCTTTTATTTAATTTAATGTATTGTGAGAGAAATTCATTTATTAATATTAATAAATCTTAAGTTTAATATTTTTTTCATTCAAACCATTTCCTCGATGTACTTGTATACTTTTTAATAATAGGTACCACAGACAATAATATTAGAAAGACTTGCTTGGTCTACTTCATAAAAATTATTCATTTAATGCAAAAATGAAAAAAAAACCATACAGTTGTAAAAAAATGAGATTTAAATTAAAGAATAATTATAATAATAAGAATAATTGATAATTGTTCTTATATAACAAATAACGAATAAATTGCAACTAATGTACAAGAAAAAACAACTAATACATGTACTATCGAAGTGAATATAAAAAAATTCCGAATTAATGTAATTTAGTTAAAAAAAATCAAAAAAACGCAAAAATCATGAAGGGGTAATGGCAAAACTGGTAGGGTAATTTCGCGCTAATAAATAAAACAGATGAAAAAGCTACATATTGTAAACTTGTCGTTAAATATACAAAAATCACATTTGTAATTATTAGGAATGTCCTGCAAACTGCATTCCGTATGGAACATCCGAAACATAATTCACATCCAAACGATCATTCGTTGCCTTTTACAAATTCATATCAAATTAAGCTAGGCGCATCATTAGCCTGTTGGACAAATTTTATTTCAAGAAGATGTGAAAGGCAATCTAGTGCAAACAATATTTTAAAATATTCAGCAATACACAGCAGAATACCTCTTTGTATATAAATTATCAGATCCAGAAATAATTATTATACATAGAAATAATTTAACTTTAGTTTTGATACTCATTACAATAGCAAACACAAAATACTATATGCTAGGGCTGCTAATTTATTTGTTAAAATAGACTTGGTATTAAGCATGATTTTAGCTTACACAATATTTTCAAGGTACTGACTGGTCCGGATTTTTGATAAGCACAGCTGTTAATTTTTAAGATAGATCACGTTGCAGCATTACCCGACGGTTACCATTACCCAACTTTCCCCTACGTCTTACACAAATATGTATCATTTGAATAAATAAGTAACAATTATAAAAATGTATGTATGTATCTCTATGATACTTGATACATATTGTGCATTTACAGCGAATGTATTATACAATAGATTTCCGATTTATTTATATCTTTTTTATTTAGTTATAGCTAGTCGAGCATTGAAATTTTGTGCATTTAATTAGTATGAGTGAAATTCTAATAGAAATAGTGATTGTGTTTGAATGTTCTATTGACGAATAAATCACCAACAACTATACGATTACAAATTTAGCCATATTTTACGTTACTATAACATGTATTTAATTTCATTTATGTACAATATTTAATTTCGCATTTTCAATAGCATACAAAAATATAATAATTTTTAGTCAGGAATTTACTTGGAATTAAATTTTCTATTTTTCGGCGAAAAATTGTTTTCATTTGCAATAAATAATAATTGGACAAAACATGAAAATGTAACATTTATTAATAACAAAATAAAATTGTTATTTAGAATAAAATTAAATTTGTTGAGGCGGCTGTTCATTTCTCATATTTTATAAATGAAAACAATCGATTTATTAAATTTATAAATTGTTTATTGTATAAATTGTTATTTGACTAATAGATTTTGAATAAACAAAATATATAGAATTTTATATATGATTTCAAATTAATATGTCCATATCGAATATCTTGTCTGGTTGCATAAAAAGCTAATTTACATGAAAATAAACACAGAGCGACATATTAGAATAAATTTAGATTTTAGTGTTTAATAATGTTTTGAATTTATTTTTGTTGAAAATGTCAATTTATTTCAGGAACCTTTACATAAATTATTTTAATAATGTAGAAAAATTTAAATATGGCTTAGTACACAAAAAATCGTCGAGATGCTTGTTAGGGAATATTGAATTTTTTTTCTCTTAAAAAGGCATATGTTTATTTCAAGGTATTTTATAACTTTATATAAGCTCTATAAATAATCAATCAACTATCTCTTTATTATTAACTGAATAAAAAATGATTACTTACTTGTTTAATTATTTATAAGGCAATATAAATGTAGGCATAATAATGCAAAATGCAAAACGTGATTTAAATAGTATACACAAATGAAATTATATATCTTATTTTCTCATTTCTTATGCTTGGTAGCAACAAAATATACCACAGATATATAAAACCAACGATGACGAATCGATTAAAAGTTTTATGCTGATTTTTTCAGTGGTAATTTGAAATGTTTAAAGTATTGTTTAGCTAAATATATTGAAATTTTCTTGCCTGAGAAACAAAGAAGAGTATGTTGAACAAGTTTTAAATTCAAATACTTTTTCTAATTAATTTTTTAATTATATATAGTAGTGTTTTTACCCAACTTCGTCAGGGATTTTTACACACAATATATTTCATTAAAAGTGTCATAAGAAATCACTTGCAATCCAAATTAGAAAATATGCTAACAACTGCATAAAAATTATTGTCATTTTTGTATAACACTTTCTTCTTCAATTCAGTAAACATTTTTTAAACCAACGATAATAGATTTAAAGTTTAATGATAATTTTTCCAGTGGTAATTCAAAATGTTTAAAGCATTGTTTAGCTAAATACATTGGAAATTTCCTGCCTGAGAAACTCTAGATTAAATGGTAGTAAAAGGATAAATAAAATGCAATTAGAAAAAGAATTTAAACGCCATTTCAAAGGGAAAAATGTCTTAGATAACATTTAATGAAAACATTGTTAATTCAACAAAAATAGCATTTCTATATTGTCTATGCAGTTCTAATTGGAAATTAATAAAAGCCAAACATATATTTTGCATATCGTATTTAGTGGTATTAGCTGTAATAAAAAAATGAGGCTTTTCTTAACGGAAGAATGTCTTAGATTTAATGAAAAAATTGTTAATTCAGCAAAAATAACTGGATTTCTATATATTGTCTATGCATTTCTAATTGGAAATTAATTAAAGCCAAACATATAGTTTCACTGATATTAGCTGTAATAAAAAAAAATTAAGGCTTTTTTTTAACGATTTCGTGTGTTCGTTCGGTTCATTGTGTTACTAATACCATCAAAGCAATATAAATAAAATAAAAATAATAACGACGTAATGTTTTCCCATCATGAATTAAACATTCTACACAAAAGAATGTAAAAGAATGTAAATGCATGAAACTTTACAAAAAGGACGCAAACGCTTAGGGTTGGTTGAATTTTTAATGCATGCAATATGAGAATCAAATATTTTATGTCTGAATAAGTCAACTACGGTGCATGTTCATACAAAAGTTCAAATAGAAATTGAATCAAAAACTTTGTTAAAAAGTAGGTAAGTAATTATTATTATGTAATTCACTTATTTTACGTGAATATCGGAATAGAAAGGGCATATAAATGGAAGTTGCATTTTTTTTATATCATTATGAGCACAAAGAGGAGCATGTTGAACAAGTTTCAAATTCAAATACTTTTTTCTAATTATTTTTTTTATTATATATGTATAATAGTGTTATTAGCCGGCTTCGTGCAAGATTTTTATGCG
>JARJDW010021000.1:0-11384 GCA_030264715.1 Adinopsis sp. GC000173
AGAACACCGTGCAAACTGGCAAAGCTGTCAAATTTGTGTGCATGGGGAATAAAAAACAGACAAACTGCACAAATTGTGCATGTTCATGAACATTTTGGAATAAAAAACAAACCTAATAACTCATAAAACTTCATTTATACAGTTTAATTGAAATTGCCCCATCAGAATGTTTAAAAAATTATCAGAGCAGTAAATAAAGAAAAAGTTGCAATAGGCAAAGTTTAAACCAGGTATTAGATAATTAAATAATTAGATAAATTGTATTATTTTTGTTAAAATAAAAAAATGTCTTCATTAATGCAAAAAATTGAAAAACTAATTACACCGAAAAAGTTTTAGGCTTTTGTCGTTTTCATCAAAATTTGAACTAATATTTAGGTTAGCTTAACTATCATATTACTTTTTAACTGCCCCGTTTATATTTTAGTACACATTTCTAAATTTTATAATTTTCATCAGTTTAGACCTATTAACATTTTAGTAGCACGAGAAAATATACGTTTCTAACGTTTAAATTAGTATGTTTTATGATTTACTAAAAACACTAAACATATTTTTATATTAATAATAGTCGAAACTTACCGGAAATTTAAATTTAATGTTAAGTAAAATAAAAATTAGAAGACACGTAGAAAAATTCTAGTACATTTAAATAAAAATTGCGTTTGTGCAAACCCTTTCAGATAATAAAATGTAATAGAGTTGTAGTGAATAATGTAATGTGTACATAGTTGAATTCTAAATTGGCACATTTGTTATTTTATGAACATTCTACAAAAGCTTGTAATTTTGTTTCGATAAAAATGTGCATAGTTTACAGAGAGCAGCAGTACAAATAGAATTAATGCAATTTCGCCTCTTTACATAAAAATTTATTTAGTTGCTTGTTTAAAATTATGATTATTTTTAATTCCGCTTTTACGGCACGAAGCAATAAGTATATCAAATAAAGTAAGCATTAGAGCGTGCAATAAAACTAAGAGCTGCAATAATTAGCTGGAGATCCAAATAAAATTTTCTTATTACATATTTTCAAGTACCTAGCAGCAGCAAATGTAACGTAATGTCACATTTTTCAGCATTGTATTATTTTATATATATAGAGCGAAAAAAACGTAAAGCTATCTGGTGGCGTATAAGAAATCATGCCATGCTATATAAGAAAAGCTTTCCAACTCCCAGAAAGCCACATTAAAAGCCTTAATAAAAATGTAATAGTCTAATTGGTGTTTTTATAACCACCTATTAAGTCTCCGACAAGAATTTTTCGTTCCGTTCGTGTAGCTATATCCTCAAATAACAGAGTTATTAAGCCGCGGCCCTTTTTCTAACATATTTTATACCACATGCTATTTTATTACGTATTCCATCAAAGAAGGCGCCACAAAACAGGCCAAGAAAACGAAATACCGGAAGTAGCGAAAAAACTGAAAAATGTTAAATGCAATACACAACAATACAACAACAGCAGTGAGCGCTTATTTTTTTAATTGCAAATAAATATTTTCGCGTATTGAATTAATAATGAAAATGCAATTGTTTTGCGCTGCTGTTGTATATCTTTTTCGTATTTGTTTATTATCAATTTTCAATTACAATGTGATTCGCAACTGGAATTGTTGTTATTTATGCAAATCAATTTACAACATTTATAATTAATGCTGATATACGCGATGCCAATAATAAATGTTTGATAGTAAAATGTTTATTGCTGTCCATGCATGCATGCATGCAAAAACCATTTTTTGTCCGCATGCAATTATAAATTTATTCTAAATTAACTCGGCATCTTTGCGCTGGAAAATTTGGTTTGTTTGGTGAACATGTAAAATTTATATTACATTAAATTATATTCTGATAAAAGCTACGTGACACCTAGCATTTTCGAGTTTAATGAAATAAATTCGCGCATAACCAATTCTAAATAAAACCGCAAAACTAGTTGCGTAATTAAAATCATCATACATAATTTAAATTCGGGTCTTGGATTAATACGCGTAATGAATGTTTATTAATTATAAATTCGCTGCAAAAAATGCTATGTATGATTAAACTAACCGAAACGTTATTCGAAATAATACCGTATATATACAATATTTTTAGGCCAATATTGCTAAACATATAGATATGATAACAAAGTTTCAGTTTAATATGAAATTTGATACTTTGATGTTGTCCTAAGTGCAAAACATTAGCAATATTTATTGTTAACAAGTTAATCATGCTAAATGTAGGTATTTTAATACATTTCTGCAAATTAATCAGACCATATTATCATGAATCATTCTGAAAAAAGAAAATAATCATTTGCAAAATATAAGAACTAAATTCTAAAGATTAATTATTGTGAAAAATATTGTTAACGAGTATACATTATATAATATCACAAGTGAAATTTCAATAATTTATAAAGTGCAAGCGAAAAGGTAATAAAAATTTAAAAAAATGGGAAAGCATTTGCAAGAATATGCAAACAAAACATTTGTCAAGATCTTTTATAACACGCAACAATAAAGTTGTTAGCTCCCCCATACATACACAACAAATGTAATTTTCTTAATATTTTTTGAAATATTTAGTATGGATTGCCCTAGATAAGAAAGAATACACATTTAGACGAATTTATAAGGAATCGCTTTATTGATTGTTTTTAGCTGGAAGCGCATTTTATTATATTTTCGCGTATCGAAATAAAAACATTATAAAATTGTTCAGATGGTGCAATATGTAAATATTTTTTATGATTTTGACTGCGCGAGACAGACAACGACGACTAAATACCGACGACTCTTTTTCATTTACGAAATTTCGCGCTATTATCAAATACATCTAAGACGAAGAAACGAAGAGTGAAGAAGGAGAAAAAACAACGGCAAACTGCATATATTCGTACATACGCGACTACTTTATTTTGATAATAAAATTTTTATAGCAGCAGCGTACGTACGTAAAATACATTTTGCAAAAAAATGCAAATGTGTATAAGAGCAAAGATTATCGACATGTAAATTTATTGTTTTCATTTTACAAGAATATGAAAATATATTGCGATAAAACAAAAATGTGCCACCTAGAGCCAAGCTGCTTATATGCGAATGATATATTACACCTTATTTTAAATTTTGCTTTTGGCATTTACATAAATTTTAACCCACCATATCAGAGGAACTATATATTCTCCAAATTACAATAATATTCGATTCAAGTACACACTTTATGCAACTTTTCTTCCTCTATAAATAAATTCAACAACGTATTTTAGATTATGTGCTAACTGCACATTAGCAAAGCTAATTAACACAAACAGAAAATTACAGACACTTTTTCCATGTATAAATAAATTCGGTTGGAAAATATAGTAAAAGTTAAGGCTATGAATATCATTCATGTGATACAATTATTAAACGCACCTAAAGCTAAATTAAGCCTCCACATGCCAAGCTTTGCACGAAACGAATTTTCTTTAGCAACGGCACCGGCAAAAACGCAGAGCAAAAAAGAAAAATCATTTTCATTTTATATATAGGTATATACATATATATACGAAAAGAAACTGTTTAATGTTTTGAAATATACCGGCGATAGACCGCTTTTTATTTGCTCTTAGATAAGAAATTGTGTATGTCGCACACTTTTACAGCCTCCTTTCTTTCCGCCGACGAAGGAGGATATGTTTATAACATATAAAATGTGCGACACTATCACTATCATTTATGATTTCCATCTGAAAGTGTAAGTGGAAACGAGGAACGAATTGAGACGTTGTTCTTGTGTATGTATGGTGTATGCGCTGGTCTTGTTACCGTGGCTGCCGTTGTTGTTGTTGGGACAAATTTTATGTGCTTCCTTGAATGCCATTTGTTCGTTGCGCAATAAAGGGATGTAAAAGTCGGGCCGCAGAAAAAAATGTGAATTAATTGTTATGGTCAGTTTTTACAGTTAGAGTTTCCACCCTCATCCGGTCGGTTTGGAAGCGCCAACAAATACAATTAAAAAAAAAGGAGAAGGGTTAAATGACAATAAAACTCTCAAAAAACAAAGTTAAGCCTTAAGCCGTATAGTGAATTATGCGCGATTAAAAAAAACTAGTCGCAGCGTTTTACGTATGCAAGCAGCACTAAGCGCAATTGAGTCGAGATGATGGTATGGCGTACAGCTAGGAAAAAGTTCACTAACTGTGACACATTTACCATTTGCTGCTGCTACTGCCGTAGAGAGCTGCAAGGTGCCCAGGCCCGTTTCGCAAATGGCACAAGTGAGCGGGCGGCGAGCGAGCGAGCGAGATCTAAACTAAACGAGCTCGTTGCCAGTGCGCGCGCGAGAGAGCGTTCATTATGCTCGCTTTAATTAAATTCAGGCTTATGTGTCTTGGAGCTCGTAGCTTGTAATGGCCATTGATGACCCTCTTCTTTGTCTGTTCAAACACTTTACTCAAATACGCAGAAATGAATATTCTTATTTCATTTTCAGCGGAGCTCGTAATCTACCTCCACCCAGCGTAAACTTTCCAAAACCATTTTTGATATCAAATTTAAACAATTATTAAAATTTGGAAGTAAGTATTAATCAAATAATCATATTACGTTATTGTATATACGAATTGCCACATTAATACGCAACAACACATAAAAAAGAGTGTATACTAAGTGATACATCTATATTAAAAGCCTTTAAGATACTTTTAATATTAAGGCTTTATACAAACAACTAAGACATCAAACTTATGAAATCATAAACATGTAATATGAAATAAATGTTATAAAAGTAATATAGAACTTCTGTCAAACTAATTAACGCCATATTTTCTTTTAGCTTAAATGTTAAACCTTATTCTATAGACATGTAGGCAGGGCTGCTTTAGAAATTTTGATAGTCAACAACAATGCACTTACATATTTGAATCAAAATTGCATTAAATTTACACATTATGATTATGATACATTACAAATTAAGAAGTAATAATATGAGATGGTTTTTCGTAGTTTTTAACCATTATTTTATATTTCGGGCATATTTGCAATAAGTTTGATGGAATATAAAGTTTGTAGGTGCTATTTTAATACCTTGCCTGCCCTATAGTAAATTAGGCCCTGCATGTAGGCATACAATATGCTATCTGCTATATTTATTATTTTGTTACTTGCATATGCTTATTTTCGTTTTTGAAATTTTGAATTAGAATAACGTTAAAATATTTTAATAGATATTTTATATGCACAACACAAACTATACGTTGTTATATCTATTAGAATTTCTAATTGTTACGTTGAAATCGATTCAATCCTATTTGTTGCGGCTTCTTGCTGCTAGTTTTGCGCCGGTGTATCCGTTTAGCGTTCACAATAGTAATAATTATAAGTGTCAATACGTTGATTGTGGTCAGGCACATGTATGTATGGCTACTCTTGCAAATATACGACCATTAATAACAATACGAATGCCACTTTCCACAGTGGCTTTTATTGCGATAATGCCACGTGCTTAGAATAACATTGCTGGATTTATGGCAGCCTTTGATATTACAACTATGCGGCAGATATGTGCCACACATATGCATATACCATCCACTTTTAAAACACAATAAATCAAAGCATTTTTCTTTTGATAAATGCGGAGGAGAGACGGCTAGTTTTGCCTCAAATTGAAGCCGGCTGGCCAAAGCTACAATAATTTAATGTCTAGCAATAAACTCGCTTCGATTTATAAAATATTATCATGTATCTTACTGTTCTACAGTCTGTAACAAATAGAAATTATTCATAAAATATTTTTTAATCAAAATTCAACGCAAATTCCATTAAATTAGCGAATGTTACTGGTACTATGATGTTTTAAATTAAATTCTATCTTTATAGATATGAATTATTTATAGATTCACTTTGTTTTATATTAAAATACTGAAAACAAGTAACATTTTTCAATTTGCGAAAGATTATTTACTTTTTTGCTAAGCTAATCTGCGCGTATTTTTTGTTCTGCATGGTGTTTTTTTACTTTACAATCTTATATTAAATATCTGCAATTAAAAGTTGGTGGAAAAAAGTTTTAAAACAAAGTAATTAGTTTTCTAATGCAATATACATCAGCATTCCAGTGATTTGAGTTTACTAAAGAAACTTCCAACCAGTCACATTCATAGTTTGTCGTTGAAGATTAATTAGATAATTATAAAACTACGAAAGGCTTGTTGCAAAATAATTCCGATACTATTTGGAAATAAATTAAACGATTGTCTGCCAAAAAGAAAAAGAGGGCGTAAGAAAGGGAGAAAGAAAAAACCAAACTCGCTCATTTTCTATTCTCTGCCATGGAAGATCAAAGAGTATTCAAACTTTTGTAGGAAAATTGAATAGAGAAACAATGGTACATATTCCATTCGAGTTCTCTTTCAAGTGTGCAAACCAAAATCTAATTGTCCATAGAATACATAAAATTAAAACTTTCAAATTAAGAACGCTGCATTCGGATTATTTTAAGAATACTTATTCTAAAATCTTCAGCACACTTTCCACAAAATGAACAAAAAAAAAGAAGGAAAAAAAATAAACGCTTCTGCGCGCTCTCTTCATTGACAAAATCCCCCACAAAGTTTGCGTTTCATTTAAATTCCAAAACGTCTTTATAAACTATAAAAATAACCTAATTAATCTAATTTCGCACTCAATCCGCTAGAATAATTTGTCGTCGGCGTAGCAACGTAAAGATTAGAAAATGTTGCCGCGTTCCAGCCAACGTATAGCAATAATAAAATAATATTTCTCCGCTTTGTAAAATTGCGACAATAGTTGGATGCGAAAATATATTAAGTTCAGTTGTTTGTAAGAGAATGAAGATAACAAAAAGTGATGTTTATGAAAGTGGTGGTGTAGGAGAAGGAAGCCGCCCTCCCCCGGACAGACGTCCTCTCCTCTCGCCCCGCAGCGCACGCTATTTTCATCCCCATATTATACATTCGATGTGGCTTAGAAATGTTTGTGCAAAGAGCTGGCTGGCTGCTTGGCATTCAGGGCTCGCGACAATGCATGGAAACACGTGTGCATAATTACAGAGATGTACCTCGATGCTCTGAATGTAAATAGTCCTGGACAAACTAATGAAATTTGCCGCCCTTTTCGTACGGGGTTCATACAGGTTTTTCATTCCCAAACTATACTATACACGATAATAACTATTCGCATTTAATTGAAGCGACAAATGACGGTTTTAAAATCAGCAAAAAGAGTGGTGTGTGTGCATTTTTTGTAAAATAACGAAATTATCCATGTTCGCTAGTTTCAACTACTTTACGTTTTAACAAAAAAAAAATATTAATAATTGATTTTTTTTGTTTTGACATTTTCTGTTTCAAAAAACTCGTGTTATGTATTCGTATATCCGTTGTTGTTAATTTTTAACAAATGTTTGTTACCTATGCTATTTTCAATTTCTTCAGTCTATAAAATGTTCAACATTATAACAAGTTTTAGAAATGCTATTACAATTCTTTTCTTTTCTATGAATTGAATCATCGACATGTCGAAATAACAATAAAATCACAATCGTTCTCGGTATTATTAGAACCGGATTCCGATTTTCATGCTGCTGTAAAGTGAAAATTTAAAGATTTGTTGAAAATTGTTATGGAATCTTAGCTACTACTTTCATCTGCATTAAATTCGCAGAATTCAGGTCCACACACACACACACACACACACCGGTAGCGTCTTACTCGCAATTATTGCATGTCACAAGCATATATGTATGTAAAATGGTAAAAAGAGGCAAGACGTATTGATGGAAGCGAGCACGACAGTTCAGATAATAGAAACGCGTATATTCTCGTATCGTTCTTTCTTATATTCGTGGTGTAATATATATGCATGCGGTTCCATTTCGGCACACCGAGCAACTATTTTTTCGCTATCAGCGGCCGACTATCGGTGGTAATGATTTTTTGCAAGTGTGAAAAAAGAACACGGGAAAGATCGAAAACGATTTTACGTTTCAATACGTTACGCTCAGCGATTGCTAAGAATGTTGGGATTGATCGAAAAATAATGTATCGAAGAATGATAGAATACAATATGTCGCTCTGTAAACGTCCGAAAATGAGGAATGTGTTAAATTATCACATTTTTTCAACAATTTCTATATCACGCAGTTCTTTTCGTCATATTTTTTTGGTTGAAATGCAAAAACCACTAAAAGATGTTTTTAATGTAGATGATTGAATTACAATACTTATACCTAAAAATTAAACAAAATGTCCGAATAACAACTACAACATTGAAGTAATTTTGAGGAATCGTAAATAATATGAGAAATTTCAGTGGAACCCGCATTGTTTTTTTAACATCAGTAACTGTAAAATCATCCAGCATTCATTTATTCGATCGAAATGAAACTGTCCCTCTTGCATTCGAAGGTGGCAAACGCGCCGTCTGCGCCACTAATTCGCTTTGCATAAAAATGCGCGAATGTAAATTGCGATCGAGAAATATATAGAAAAAAAAACAGGAGCTGAGAAAATTATTCCAAGCAATTAAATGGGAGCGATAATTTTATTACAAAATATAACAAGTCCTGATTATGTTAGTTAACAATGATGACGATGATGATGATGACTGGAAGCGAGACGAGAGCCGTGCGAGCGAACGAGCGAGCATGGACCGTGCAGAAATCTGCTGCTGAATATTCAAGTGTTATCCTTGCGGTTCTCTTATTAATGCACATTAGCAAAGTAATAACAGAATACATTAAATCTCTAACTGAAAATTATGCATTTCATTATGTAAACGCCCCAACGATGGTGCAGGGAGCTGGCAAAGATACGAGAGGATGGAGAAAAACTCGTAGGACATGTTAGTTTTATTTTAATGACAGGCGGCAGGCAGCGGACGGCAAAGAGCAGGCAAAAATCAAACGATTTTATCGCCAATTCGATTTCAACAAGTCAAAGCTGGAAATTGATACGTGTGTGTATACCGTACACACATACACATACACACACACATAGAGAGCAACATGCTATAAATGAATGGCAGCTTGACATAACAAGGTAAACACATGTAGATCAAAAAGATAGTATCCAATACGTTTCATGATAATAATTTAATTACAAATTGATAAAAAATTCATTTTGTTTAAATAAATATTCGTGTGCGCGGCGCGTTTATCATATACGGATTTTCAAACGTGCACCGATTTATATGGCGCAAAAACGTATTAATCCATCTATGTGTATGCAGTATTCAAAATGTTACGATTTTTATTAAGTTAGCATTCTAAATATTTTGCTTGGATCTCTGCCAGATTTAATCTAAATTATTTTAAATCAAATTTTCCTAGGCGTTTATGATTATTTTTCATAGAAATACGTTATATGCACAAAAGGTGTAATTAAATGAATTTGCAAACAATTATTTAAATTATATTGAGGTTTTCTTGCCTATATTAAAAAATTTAGTGTGCTACAAAAGCTAAATCAAATCTAAATTACTTTAAATCACATTTTTGCGACGTTTATGACAATTTTTGATAGAAATGCGTTATTATATGCACAAAATCTGTAATTAAATGAATTTGTAAAAAATTGTTTAAACTTAATGCGAGATTCTTTTACTTATATTAAAAAATTTAATATGCTACAAAGTCTAAATCTAATAAAAATTATTTTAAATCAATTTTTTAAGGCGTTTATGATTATTTTTGATAGAAATACGTTATATGCACAAAATCTGCTATTAAATGAATTTAAAAAAATATATTTTAAATTATATTGATATTTTCATACCTATATTAAGAATTTCAATATGCCACAAAAGTATTTTAATGCAATTTCAAATATTTAAAACTTTTCTAAAACATTTTTAATTCATACATATTTCAGACCTTCATTTAAAGATTTTTCGTAAAATATTTCCGTGAAAATTAAAGAATTCTCCAAATTTATATTTTTATAACTTTCAATTTTATTATAGGTATATGAATTTAGGATATAACTAAGTAATAAGTAAACAAAATCAATAATGTAATGAAAATGTCAATAATAAGTAGGTGTATGTTTATATTTGGATAAGTAAATGTTGCTTAGCATGAACGTGAATCGGGCAATTTTGTGATGTTTCATTAACAATTTATTCTTAAATAAACAATTAATTTCGCGCATCAAAGTGCGTAAATTTCAGGGCTGTTAAATAATTAAATAAATTGCGTTGGCGAAGGCGCGACGCTTAAAATATGGTAACAGCCCGTTTTCCCATCTCAACTCGTTGACATTTTGTTTAAATTTAGCTAAATTTGATTATGCAACAACTTTTATATTTAATAATTCCAACCAACCAACTAGAGCAATAATTTCTCATAATATCAGCGCATTTGCTGTGAGTAACTTTCAAAACAGCGAAAAAAATTGTTGCCGTCGTTGTTTTGTTGTTGTTGTTGTTGTTTTTGCTGGCTTTTTATTAAGTTTGAGAGGAAAGTTATGGCCGCGCGCGCGTACAAAGTCTAATAAAATAAATTGCTAATTGTGCATTGTTGGTTTAATTCGGTTTGAGGAAATATAAGAAGAAAGAAGAAAGAAAGATTAGCGCAAGTGGAGAACGCGTTGTAATAAAGCGCAATTTATGCAACCCGTTTGCATCGTCCAATAACCACAAAATCCACACAAAATGGGCAAAGACAGGTGCAAGAACCGTACCATTAAATGGTGTTTTATGGAACGTATACGATTGCCTTGCCGTGCCACACAATATCAACAAATTTTCGACCCTCTAGCAAACAAAAATAAAGAAAAACCACCACCACCACCGAACGTTGCGAAGAAATGACGTGGCAGTTAGTTGCAAACTTTCAAGATGCAACCATATTGTTTTTTCTTCTTCTTGTTACCTGCTCGCAATTTGCGTGGTTGAAGTAAAAATCATCGCACAGTGGGTTGGCTGGAGTTGTTTTAAAAAATGCCACATGTTGAGCGGTGGCGGCTCACGCTTTTTTTCTCTCCTCATCGTCGTTCGACGAAAATGCGAAAAAAGTGAGGTTGGAAAATCAGATAAAATGTAATATTGACAAACGATGTTTATTACGTTGGAAAAATTGAGGTGTGTTTCAAATTCGATTTCGAGGCTTAGTTGAGTAGTAAAAGGAGAAGAGAGTCGTCGACTTGACGATGACAAATTTTAAACACCAAAGGTCGTTTGTTTTCATCGGTTAACTGCTCGGAGAGCGCACATTGCGGTTTTCACTCGAATAAATCACATTCATTCGGTGTGTGTGTGAGAGTGTGAGTGTGTGAGTGTGTGTATGTGTGTAACGATTCCGAATCTATGACAAGCAGATGAGAAAAGATTTTTTGCGTGCTCGCTCTCTTCTTTCGTTCGGTGCTGCTATAAAAAAATTTGAGAAAA
>JARJDW010021006.1:0-13673 GCA_030264715.1 Adinopsis sp. GC000173
AAAACGAATCTGGTCAAACGACAGCTAGTCAACGCTAACCAAACAAAAAATGAAAACTAAAATCTAGTCAAAGTTTTATTTCAATTAGCAACTAATTAATTAATTTGTGTATGTGACTTTATCAATTCATTCGAATTAACTTTTACTAATACTTAAATCTAACCTAAGAAAAAAAACAAAGAAACTAAAAAGCAATTCTTATATTCTAATTATGAATTAATTACCTACTAGTTAATGAAGACTCTCTTTAGCAAATAATTCAAATCTATATTTGTACATAAATAATTTACGATCTATATTCTGACTGATCAAATGCATTGTCAATTAAATAAATAAATCAATTATGAAGTTTATGCGTTTTTAAGTGAACGACGAGTTGCGACCGATTCGTAAACGTCTTCGGGCAAGCATCGCACGCGTACGGACATTCTCCGGTGTGCGTACGTACGTGCACCTTCAGCACGTCGTTGGTCTTGAAGCATTTGCCGCAAAATTGGCAGGTGAACGGACGCTCATCGCTGTGCGTACGTTTATGCTTAACGAGTTTCGTCGCTGTGTAGAAACCCTTTCCGCATACGTTGCACACGTGCTCCTTCACGCCGCGATGGATCTTCATGTGCGCGGCGAGATTGCCGCTGGTTGTGTAGCATTTCTCACATAGGGTGCACTTCAATAGTTGTCCTGTAAATTAAAATTTAAAATTCGTTTAAACTGGCAATGGCAAGCGTTAAATTGAAAATTCTTTTTATTTTAATTAGTGGAGATAAAATATTGCAATGTTTTTTGCGGTCAAAATCATGGTAATCAATGGTTTTGTGCGAAAAACTCATATTCCTAGAAAACGTATATGGAACTTCAACATATGTTCTATCAGCTGATGTAAACAAATCCAAGAATCGTTTGCTCACATCAAATCAGTTGTATGTATGAATATGGAAGCAAGGCATAAAACATTTTTTATTGAAATAGAATAAAAAACGTTTAATAAAAATGGTGCAATGAGCTGTGGGAATACATAAAGGGATGCAGCGTTCTTATTCGTGAAGACGACGTTGCTCTTTGAGCGGGTACACCTTTTGTTCGTAGCCGTAAAAATAGGACTAAAAATCGTTTAGTGAAAAATATGAGAAAAAATAGTGCAATCATATGCAGGAATGTATAAGAAATAAGTACATTCTTATTCGCAACTTGTAATATTTGAGAACAATTTGTACCTATTAGAAAACACATGTGCATCATTGCGATGACGTTCACTCTGGGTTACTTTTTGCTTATCATACGCAACACAAAATACACCTAAAATAATAACATATGAAGAAAAACTTGATATAGATAACCAAGCATCGCAAAGTGTGTGAATATCATTATCAAAAAAAAAATGCTGGTACGGTTTCTTTATACGCAAAGTGCATGTAAACTAAACTCGCTCGAAACAGCCGCATCACATCTAAGCGCGTGCAGCCTCTTACACACGTGCGCTCTTGCTGATAATTTTTTCTATGTGTCAGTAATTTATGATCTTAACGTAAATATACACATTTTATCGGTTAATGAGTATGACGGGTTTCGAGGATTAGATTAGGTCAAGAGACCGAGTGTGATGTCAATTAGAAGATATCCCCATGTGACGAGTGGTTGGGAAAAAAAACGTAAAAAGCTGGAAAATTTATTCTATGTTATTTATATGCAGTGTAAGACAATTTTTACTACTCCACACATAGGGATATTCTCCAATTGACATCATACTCGGTCTTTTGACCTAAACTAACCCTCGGAAGCCGTCATACTCACCAACCGATAGAAAAGAAACACCGATTTTGTTAGAAACAAAATAGGAAATAGAAAAAAATTATCAGCAAGAGCGCAGATGTGCTGCTGCAGGCTTAGAATGTGACGCGGAAAGTGTTGAGCGAGTTTAGCTTACATGCAGTTTGCGTATAACAAAACTGTACCAAATTCAATCAATAGCAAATTACGAATTCTATCATTTAAAAAGCTGAACTTTTTTGCTCTTTTTTCATGTTTTTTTGTTCGGTTGTGTTTTTGTTCATTGTTTTTCTTTTCGCTCTCATTCCTATTATTTGCAAAATACGTAAAAGTGCAGGCAGAGTGGTAATTGTGGAGTAAATTTTACATTTACAAGAATAACGAAAAATCACGCAACGGGGTCAAAAAGAGGAGGCAAAAATGCAAAAAAGCTCAAAATAAAACAACCACAAAAGATGGAGAAAAAAGAAAAGTGAAAAATGAGGAAAAAAATGTGAAAAGTTGAAAAAATATGTTGACAGAGTTAAAAAAAAATTAGACCCCTCATGCACCTTACACAATTCCCCTTTTTCCTTCAGCAATTAGAAATACCCCTACATACATAACTTCCAACATGAAAAAATGAAAATAAATCGAGAAACCATAAACGATGTCATTGCATTGTAATGAATTTTAAAAAAGAAACAGTAAATTGGCGAGAATCGAATGCATACAAACATTTCTCCCCTATATAACATTCACTCACCGGTGTGGGTGCGCATATGTTCAACCAGCTGATAATTCTGCGCGTACTTTTTGCCGCACACGTTGCACAAATGCGGCTTTGTATCGTAGTGCTGCATTAAATGCATTTTATAGGTGCCATTTTGTGCAAACGTCTTTCCACATTCGTCGCATTTAAACGGCCTTTCGCCTGTATGCCGCCGTCGATGATTGATCAATTGTCCATTTGTTGTAAATGTTTTATCGCAAAACTCGCATTTGAAAGGACGATCGCCTACAGAAGCAAGCAATATAAATATGAAAAATAAATAACATGTAATTGATTGTTATATTCAGAGGTGAGAAAAGTTATAAAATGTGACTCATATCATTTTTAGTGCCCTTCTTGGCTTTAATACCTATATTTACTTGCAATTCAATAAAGCTAAAAAAATGATCTTTGAATTTTTCTAAAATTTAATTCTTTCTGGATTTTGCCTAATTTTTTGTATTATTAAACCAGAAAGATGAAAAAATAAACTTTCTTTGTACTTTTAATAATTTTAATAATTTAGTAACCCAGTAGCTATTGAAAGTTTGGGATTAATTATTTGAGCTCATCATATATTCACTATTGTATTAATTATCGATATGAAAACATTTTTACTTCAGCAATAGTATTACTGCTAACCTAATAAGAATTAAAATTTTGAGAATTTAGTAATATGATCAGTGCATATATAGAAATATTTTCGGGTGACCATTTGGAACAGTGTTTCTCAAACTTTACTGAAACATCGCCCTCTTTAATAAAATCATTTTGTATTATCGCCCCCCTTGTTGAAACTTTTTGTTATGTTTATTAGTTTCTAAAAATAAAATGTAGCTTCTTTAAATTTAAATTTAAAACAAAGTAATAAGAAAATTTTAGAGACGCAAAACTTTAAACAAAATATATCAAGCGTAATTTTAAATTACCATTTTCTATTGTTTTGACGCGATTTCTTTGCTCCTTTTCTGCAATAAAGTATTGAAAATCCCATAACTAAGTCACAACCGTGTTATATCAGTCTATTTTTGGTGTAAAAACATTTTATATTATTTTAATGCCTTTGTTAGAAGCAATCAAAAAATGTATTAAGAATGTTCTATGACGAAACAAAAAAAATCTAATATTATTGTCTATTGCCCCCTAAAATATAATACGTTACTAATCGCCCCCTCAACTATAGGTAAGGGCCCACAAGGGGCCGATATCGCCCACTTTGAGAATCACTGATTTAGAGTAATGTCAATAATGTCATATATTCGTTTGGTCGTAAGTACATAGCATAAAAACCGGCATTGACCGCGTGTTGCCCACCCCTGTTTATACTCATTTATCAATTACCTAGATGGACCTTCATATGATACGAGTGTGAATTGCTCTGCGCAAACTTCTTGCCGCAAATGTGACACTCGTACGGGTACTCGCCGTTGTGTAAACGCTGATGTGCCTTCAAATTACTTGTATTGGAAAACTGGCGCATACACACGGTGCACTGGTATTGTCGTCGTTTAACTTTCTCCAGCGTCGTTGGATCACTAGACACGCTCGTACTTTTGTGGATTCGTAAATGGCAGGCGAACGCACGTCCTTGTGCAAAGCACTTCCCGCATTGCTCGCAACAATACGGCTTGTTGCCGCTATGCGTACCCATATGCAAACGCAAGTTTTTCACATTCTGATAAGACTTGTTGCAGATGCGACACGTGTGGTCGTCACTGTGCACGTCCAGCATGTGATTGAGTATGTTCTTCTCGCTAGTGGCTGTATCGCACACATTGCACTTAGACTGTTCGCGCTCGTCTAATATAACTCGAAGTGCATCTTGAGTAAGTTCATACTGCAGCTTCAACGCATAGGCATTATCTACACTGGTCTTACATGCATCGCATATCAATTTCGGTAGTAAATCATCTTGTTCGTTAATCTAAAAAAAGTAAGGTTATGTCATCATTGTTTGTTTATCCATCCAACGAATTACAATTTATACCTGCTGTTGGGTGATTACGGTTAATTTACCAGCTAATGTTAGTCCTTCATCGTTGGATGTAAATAGGGAATGTTGTGCAGTCAAATCCAGCGTTTTCATGCAAATGCGGCATAGCGTCTGTAAGTTTTGCATCGTACAAACATGTCGCTAACGCTTGCTGCAACATTCATACAGAGGAGCTCTTCTAAAAATGAAATCCTATTAACTTGTTGTATTAGCATTTTCAGATAGTTATGCATTATTTAAAAACCGATAATAACAGTAGCAAATTTGTTGTTTTTAAGATTTCTGCCATCTATCAAGTACTAGCCAAAGTGTAAAACTAAAATTAAAGGGCCCAAGCGAGATATATAGAGCCATGGACATTTAAGGCGGTTATCGCAGTTATGATCGTTATGATTAGTGTATTTATAGGAATTCAACGCGCCGGCGAATTTAACGCAACCCCAACATTTATAGCTCAAAGATTGAGAATAAAAGTTGATATCTCAAATTAAATCATAAATGTTACAAACTTTTAAGAACTAACTAAATGAATTACAACTAAAATGACGCATATTGCAGCCCTTGAATGTGAAACGGCGATACCTTCTTATGAAAAAGTCATAAATAACCCTAGTATTCGATTGCTTTCCATCATTTGATGTCGAGATCGAATATTCGATATAGTAACATGTGCATTTAAACGCGGACCACGTTTTTGAATAGCCACAAAACCTCGCGCTGGATTCGCGTATATACGGTAAGTGTTAAACACCAAAGTCCGCACACTTCTACTATACAGGGTGGTCCATTAAACTTGAGACAGGCGAATAACTTTGAAACAGTGAATTTTAGGAGAAAATGTTTCGAATAAAAGTTGACTGAAATGAAGAGGGAAATTTAATGGTACTAATCACTTTTGGCCATAACCACAGCTTCATGGTTATTTTGACATCAACTTTGTTTTTTCAAATGGAAACGCCCATTTTTTTGTTTAGAATCCCAATCAACGTAAAAAATGGGGCAACTTTTATTAAAGTAGTTTTTTAATCCGATTGCAATGTCATACCATTTTTTTAAATCAATAAATCACAATATGCTAAATTTTCGCTTCAAAAATGTCCATATTTGACGCAAAATTACTAGCTTAAATTCAGAATACATCTTTTTTTTGGCTTTTTATGTAACATGTTAACAACAAGATGAGCCTAAATAATATGCAAGTCTCATTAATATTCAATGACATATGGACAAAGTGATGTATTAAACATAATTTTTTATACGACACATTCTTTTTTAAATCTGATGTGTGCCATATAGGGCACAGCATGCGGTAAGGCGATATAAGGAGTTAACTGAACTTAATTCTGGAATAAATTAAGATCGTTAATCGAGGAATTCAGTTTATAATGGAAATTGGAAGCGGATTTTCATTCTTTATAAAAAGGGTAAATAAATAATTTACAGCAACGTATACGAAACATAGAAAATCTTTTTTTATTGTTTTAATTTTTTTTCCATTTATTTAATTTTTATTATTTTTTTAAGTGATAAATTTTTATTATCTTTCTTTAAGTGATAAATTGCTGTTCAATTAAAGTTTCAAATTTACAATAATAACCGCTATGTATTTACAGATAATAATCATCATAAAAACAGCAATTTCAGAGTTATTGTCTTTTTCCTCATTTTTTATATCATCATCATTGAGAGATTTTTTTATACATTTATATATAATTTTTTTGGTATTTTTACATAATTTAATATTGTCCAACTTTTTTTAATTCTTTTTGGCACATGTATTACTTACTCTACATTATTTTCGCATCGCAGAGCGTTTATAATAAATTGATTGCAACAACGATAAAACGCTCGATAAACGATTTTTCTTTTATTAATTAATTTCCATTTTGATTGGTTAAATTGCTATAATAGAAAATTCTTTCGATGATATGTATTTTCATTTCAACAAACTGATATGTATCTTTATTTTACAAACCCTTGTATAACGAAATATTCCGAAAACGATCAATCAAAATGCAAATAAAATTCAATAATAAATAAATAAATATAGCATATGCTTTTTTTTCTTAATAAAGTAATCAACAAATAAATAAGGCAACGCTGCTTTTTTCATTAATACTAACAGCGCCGCGCTTTCCAGACTCACTAATATTATAAACATTTTTTTTTTTGGCCTTTTAACTAGTTTCTAATATTGCACTATACTTTAAGCCCACTAGAATAGTACTGTTCGTATGCATTGTAACGTCCTTTGTGCATTTGCATTCGAATAACTCACCGCATGGCCATGTAAATAAACAAAACTTCTAACGTATGACATGATACGTGTAAACAAATATACAAGCATGATACATTTACACAAATTTCTTTTCAAAATCGCGGAATGATTAGTCTTTTTTTGAATTTTTTTTTGCTTGATTTGAAAAGAAATGAAATAACAAAAACACAACATTCACACCATCTCCATTCATGCGTATGCGCTCGTAAGCGTTGTACATGCCATTTATCAAATCAGTCTTAAAACGAATTTAAATTGGGTTACTTGTCGTAGCGCGACGGCTGCGATCGCGGATGGTGATGGTAGTGATTAAAGTGCTGCTGATTGTTGTTGTAATTAATGTCAAAGTGATTGTAAAGCGGTAATATTTTGTACAAGCACTTCGTCTTCATCAGAATCTCATAGCTGGCGCGAAACACATTCACAATGTGCTTGAACACGTCCTTGTCGTAGACGCAGCGTGCGGTATTCGTACAATCAAACGGCTCTTGAATGCACAGCAGCTTCCACTGTGTGTGATCGTTTTTGGGCGAACGAATCAGTCGACACTCGTCAATCAGCAGCACCCGGCCGTCGCGTATCGAGATCGCATACTGTGCGTAGTCGAAGTAGGCATAGTAATGTAGAAAACCGATAAGGAGCTCACCGAGGGTATGTTTATTGCTGGATTTGTAGGTAGGATACTCTTCTTGTACGTCAATTCCGTTGATGTGTTGACGCGGGTCGAATTTGTCTGGATTCAGGATCTGCAAGCAGGGCAAGACAGCGGGATGGACGCCACCTAAAAGTAGTTCAATAGTGAAAGTAGATATGTTTGCATGTAGTACTGATACGTGACTCGTGCGGCTTGGACCATAAAACTGCCCCTTCTTAAGTATTTTACATAAATTGTACTGCCAAGTTTTCTCCATTTTTCTAACCTGTGCAAGTACCTATGCAAATTACCTCTAAAAAGGATTGGTCCACATTTATGAGCCCAAGATACAGTGAGAGGTGAGAAACCTATATCATGGAATGATAAGTTACCCTTGCAGCTTGGGTCATGAAAAAGAATGTTACTTTTGGTAGGTAAATGTCTTATATCTTTGTAGCTTGTATTGCTCTAAGGAAATTACAGTGAAACCTTAAAGAGAAAGAATGCTTCGTAAGGCAGAAACTGTGAATTTTTCATTTGCTACTTCAGAGTTTTTCCCATTTACACAATAACTAGTATACAATTATATGTGAGACTGAAAATTAAAGCGAATGAATTTCATTTTTAGATAGATGATAGATGCTGCAATACAATTAAAACACATTAACGGACAAACCGGCTATACCAAGTCATCGAAATTTTTATTTCCAGCTTCAACTGCCGACTAATTCTTTTGGCAATATCTATAAAATTATATTGTCACTTTAGGAGGCAATACCATAACCGTCTTGATAATATAAATAACATTCATCTTGTTTCATCCAACAATTCATCAATGGACTTGTCGATTAATTAATTATTTGAATAATTTTGTACTCAATTCTAATGCCATTTCTATAAAAAAAATTAAATTGGGTCCAGAATATGAAATTTCAGAATTTTTTGTATCCATCAACGAAATCCAATAATATGTAAAATGACCTCCCAAACCATAGTTTATTGGTTGATAATTTTGTAAAAAAANTATATTATTAAAACTAATTGAAAATTACATCTTCATCCAATAAATGTAATCTTATAGAAAAATTGGCGTTTCGTATGTTACAATGTCTTTATTATTTAAAATATCGACTTCATTGAAAAACAAAATCAAGCTAAATGACACACTACGTGCGACATAAGCCCTATTTATATGGTTTTTTTCCAATCATTAGTTTTAGCCATGTCTAAAAAGAAATCATTTGTATCTGAGTGCGTCTGTCGTTTAACTTTATTTTGTTCTTGGATGATATAAATATTTTAAATAATATGGGCATGAGATATAATATTCGACAGCCACATTTTTCCATATGATTTACAATGAAATGTAATGAAGAAGCAAAGAAGCCTTTATCGCTTAGAGCTAGCGCAAATACCTAATTATCGCTTGATACATTTTTTACAAAGTTTAATAATTATATACCACTTTGTATTGTAGAATGGATCATTTTAATTTATCTCGGTTTGTATGAAAAAAAAAAACTTAAGTCGTAAGATAAAAACTCGTAGTAGCAAAAAACGTTCTTCAAAGGTTCAAAATTTGACTGGATTTTCAAAAGGCAATAGCTTATTTCTATGACACAAACCGCACAAATCACTTTTCGTATACTAGAGCGGGATAACCGTTACGTACATTGTAAGTAATGTATAACCATCAGGACTAGTGAGTATGAGTTAATAGTCATGCATTTGGCGTTATTTATATTGTTTATCTGTGCCCATACTTTAACCATAATGACTAGAGGACGTAAACGCCAATCGCAACGTGAGTAGCAATTCAACAAATGTGTATTTCGTATTCCGACCGAATTGTTGCAATTCAAATCCACCTCAAAGTCGAATTGTTTATCACGAAACTTGAGTATCGGCACTTTGGCCATTATCACATCGGGTGCCTTAATAAAATCTACAAGAGAAATGCACAAAATCACTTATGAAGTTAGACTAAGGCTGAGAACATAGTGAAGCGAACAAGAGCGCGACATGCAGAGAAAGTTCTCGTATAGACTGAGGGCGAAACGCTTCGAAGTCTTTCCCATACTGGTTTTTAAAAAGAGATGCATTCCACATTACTTCTTATTGGCTGTGAAACTATTATCAGAACATGTATAAAATAGATAGAATTAATTATTTATAATATTAAAGAACAATCTGAAACTGAAGTTCTTCTGTTAATCTATTTTATAGTTTACGCGTGGTGGTTTTAACGCTATTTTTTCTATATCATGTCAAATATTTCTCTAGATCTTATAAGAATGTGACAACGTTGCGAGAATTTCAATACATACTTCAGAAAACGCTAAAGTCGAACGTATAATTTTGGCTTTCCTGCAGTACGACTAAATCTAATTGGAAGAAAATGCACAAAAAAGTATCGACTTGATCGTCATAGTCATTACTTGTATGAACATTATACCTAAGGACCCCGCACAAAACACTGATTTTGGACCTCACTGAAATTTTCTGATATTTTGATATTTTGTAGTTTATGACCTCCTGAACAAATGTTCCCGCGGTCAAAACACTTTTAAATGGACAGTTTTTGAGATATAGAGGTTAGAAGTCACCAACTGCACAAAAGACTAGCGTTTTTGGACCTCACTGAAAAGTACCATGGAGGACTTTTAATCAGGAGGTCACAAACTATAACATATTAGAATCTCATAAGTTTTCAGTGAGGTCCAAAAACGCTAGTCTTTTGTGCAGTTGGTGACTTCTAACCTCTATATCTCAAAAACCGTCCATTTAAAAGTTTTTTGTCCGGGGGAATATTTGTTCAGGAGGTCATAAATTATAACGTATCAGAATGTCAGAAAATTTCAGTGAGGTCCAAAATCACAGTGTTTTGTGCGGGATCCTTAATTTTTTTTATTAATTTTAATAATTTTAATTTAATAAATATATGAATTAATAAACATTGTAGCACGTAATAATTTTGTATTAAATAAAATGTATTAATATTGTTAAATACCTCATTTGTTTGACCAATTCGAAATTTAGTTCAATTACTAATGCTCCCTAAAACAGAAATTTGTTCCCTTTTTCCTATAAGAATTCAATTTTGCGGATAAACGGGAGTTTACAATATAATGTAACTTTTTAGTGTAAGCTTTTACCCTTGGCGTGTAAAATGCCTATGAACGATATGTTTGGAATTAAGAATTGTACATTATATGTCGGGTTTTAAGGTATCTATCGCGTTCCGGAAGACCATTTTTTAGTAGTACACAATCAATGTACGACTTAACTTTAATGCACTTGTTTTCATTTACTGTTTAGCTCTTGTTTGTTGCCCTTTGGGCCACTATGTTCTCAGCCTAACGTATAATGACGCACCACAGGTTCGTAAGTAGTTGCAGATCATATGTAGATAGTAAATGGCATCGTCGCGCTCATCGCTGAAGAATGGACGTACGATCAGGCACATATCGACGTCGCTCGTCTCCAAGCCAAGCCCGTTCATCGTCGAACCGACGAGAAATAATCCATAGCCAGGTAGGAGCTGCTTTAAATGTAAGTAGAGTGTACGCCACAGCTCTAGCTTGTGCTTGTACATCGTTGCACTATGCCCCTTTGCTTTGTAGACATCCCAAATACTCCAATTTAGCTGCTCCATATCGCTGTTGTTGCATGCCATCGACCAATTCGCGTCCGGTGGCTTGATGTCAAAGAGAGATTCGCGCGACAAGAATCGTTCCATCAATCCGTGAACGCGTCGCTGAATGTCCATATTTTTATGACGCTGCATGGCTTGATGGTTACGATTACGACGCCTGTTAAACAAACATGATTAATTATTATCAGTATGGATATGTTTAGCAATCACCACTTACGCGTATCCACTCTCACTGCTCTTATTCTTCACGCTGTTAAGGAACACTCGCTTACGCTGTGGTTGATTGTGGCACACTGAAAACATGCTCTAGTTACACACGAATGGGCATCTATGGATGTTTACACGCACTATTCGTTGGCGTTGATTGGCGGCTGCTCTCATTGCTGCTGCATGAAAACGAATCGGCCAAATGCCTACCCTCCAAATCGTTGCATGTGAGATCAAGCGCCGCGTGATGAATCAGATTGGAAGATTGCAGCACCATCATACTGTTGCGTTCCATGGCCTAAGCGCACGTAAAGTCAAATGCAATACGCTCACGGCCAAATTAATACATACCTTGTGTTAATTCATTTACGATTTATACGGATTCGATTAGATTCAGAGTGCACATAGGCGCCATTACACAATTTTAACGTAACTGACCAATAGAAGCGCGCTAAATTCGCAGCGCTGCCAACACGGTGGTGTCACAAGTCGCACGTGCAAATTCCCGAATATTTACATCGATCAATAAACTGCTCGTTGAAGTTCGGTTGCTTTTTTCAGCGCATTTTATTTTTTTTTCTCATATAGTACATATAATTTATAAATAGTATTGATAACCCAGCGTTAATAAATTAATTACATCACTTTTCTTTAATAATTAATAGTAATAATTATAATAATAAAGGAGGAGGAAATCAATTTAGAATAATAATAGAATTAATGCCTATATTACAATTTGGTGTACTAAGAAATGATTTATATGTATTTCAATTTAATAACACAATTTTTATTATTGAAGCAAAAAAATAATCTATCGTACAATGCAATGTTGTATTTTTGCTTTATTTTTTTTGGCGCATTAATAGGCTAGACTAAGTTTAAAAATAAAAAAAAAACACATTCAACTATTATTCATCTATAAATTGGTATTATTTTTGATTGCTTTCTTCATTGAAATAACGTCGAAACGAAAGAAACAAAATGCAAGCCTCAAATTAGTGAATTATTAGAAAAAAGCAATAAAATTAATTGATTTCGCTGGGCGCAATTTGTACGTAGCGTATTCGGTGGTTTAAATGGCCGAAAAGAACAAAAGTGGATAATAAAAAATAAAACGCACCAAATTCAATTGCAAATTGCGCCCAACGTGTTAATAAAATTTAATAATTTTGGTCAATAAAAAAATAATAAATTTCTATTAATAACTTCATTCTTCTCATATATAATATATAATTATTGATTCATTCATATATAAACAACTAAAACAAATAAGATAATAAAGTAGATTTAAAAAAATGGACTCACTAGTAGAAGTAGACTGTAGTAACTGTGCAGCAAAAATGAACTAATTTTATGAATTCACTGCCAACGCACAATTAATTAATCGATTAGTTTATTAGAAGAAGGACATCCAGAAAACGCTTTCTCGTTTATGATTTTTTTTCTCATGTTTCATGTTTAAATATATTAATATTAATTATTATATTATATTTTATATACTTTTTTTATATAAATGATAAAACACAGTGTGCAGTTTTTTGTTTGCTCTAGTTATTTTTTTTCGTTTCTGTTTTTTGGTTTGTTTCCTAAATAAATCTGCAAAAATCTGAAAAAGAAAAAGATTTTAAATATCAGGAAATGTGATAATTGTATTAATTGATATTATACATTGTTTTTTATAATTCGTCGCTTAAAAAGTGCACATAATAAGAGAATGCAGTTTCTCAATTTGATAGTCAATACGGTTTGCTTTTGTACTTTGTGCAATGATAGATAGTATTTTAAATATCTTTAGTATACTGTTTAAGGTATAAGGGCTTTTAAGATTTAAACTTGTTCGTCAGCGGCATAATTAAGAATTTTGTAGCAACCTACTTGATTCATTATTATAACATTAAATAATTTCTTCAAAAATGTTAATTTAATATTTTTTCTTTCATTGGTCAAGTATAATCAAAAAATCAGACATAGAGAAACCAGACTCAAAATTCATGCTGACTAATGTTATACATATATCCATATTTTTAAGCTGCATTTCAATTAATAGATTTGCATCAGCAATTTTTACGTCAAAATTTGCTATAAATTAGAGGCATTGATTAATTAGTCTTATAAATAAATTATTTTCTCGCGAATATGTTTTTAATATCTTGACTATTTTTTATGCAAAAACTAGAAAAACGCAAATGACACACACGATGCGAATTCTTGTTTCCTAAAAACAAAGCCTTTTTAAAAACGAAAATTCTCGTTTTCTGATGCAAACGAATTAATTGATTTTAGATGACTTTAAGCTGCAATAAAATATAAAAAAAATTGATTGCTGTCTAGAAAAAAATTAATTGGTTGCAGAGCGATATCATAATTATATGTACACTAAGTCATTTA
>JARJDW010021007.1:0-75108 GCA_030264715.1 Adinopsis sp. GC000173
ATCACAGCGCCACACTGCACCAACGGCACATAGAGGAAACATGTTCATGCACATAAGTTCATGTGCATGAACATATGTTCATGTTCAGTGGAATAAAAAACAAACCTATTGACTTTATTCAAAAAATAAAATACAGTTTAGTAACTCACGCATATAAAGCCATTTTTAATGCTAAAATAGTGATGAAAAAATATTCAAATTAATTGGCATTTTTTATATCGCGTTTGTTTTTGACAGATTTTGACCTTATTATTTAAGATATTGACTTCATTCAAAAAATAAGATATAGTTAAAATATCTACGCAGGCCACTTTAGAGTCGCTTTTTTGAAAATGCCTTTTTTAGGGCAAAAATGCTAATGAAAAACTGTTAAAATTGATTAACATTTTTTACATCGCAATTGTTACATTTAAAAAAAGCTTTTTTCAAAAAGGGGCTCTATAGCGGCATGTGTTGGTTATTTAACTTTAGTTTGCTTTTTGAGTGAAGTCGATATTTTAAATAATAAAGTCAAAATCCATCAAATGCGATCGTCATTTTCGGAAGGAATGTTGATAAACGGCGGATAAATACAGTCTTAAATAATGTGCGGGCAATTTATTTGAGTCTAGTAGTAATGCAACAACGATTGGCTTCATTTTTTTCTTAAATAACAATAAGAAAAACACTCAACATAAATTAATTATTCAATTATGGAATAATTAAGCAACCACGTTTATCAAATGAACGACATATCAAAACTATGCACTACATATGCAATTATTAATTAAAAACGTAAATTTGTATAAAAAAAAGTATTTAAATCATGAAAAACTCCTAATTGATAATCGATGTGAAACTTTTTTCGATTGATGTTGTTTGTGAATAAATAATAATATGCTTATAAATATAATAATAATAAAAGAAGAATGCAAGAGAGGAAAACAAGCCGCTTATATATATATCTAACTACTGCGTTCCAGTTTTTCCATTCTTGTTTCTTGTTGTTGTTCTTCGGTTGGAGTAATTAATGAATTTTTGTTTGTTTTTTTTATATTCGTTAGTTCGTTGTTGTTCGTTTTACCGTTTTTGTCGTCAAGAAATTTTTTTTAAGATTAATGTTTGAATGTGGTTATGCATGAATCTTTACAAATTTATGATGCTAGTTCGTAAGATGATAAAGTAAACTAAAACTATACATACATAACAGAACAAAGGCTTTGTTGTGAAATTGAATTTATACAGGGTGGTTTATTAATTTATTATTCATCGTGATGCATAACTCAAGTAGTAGTGAAACCTTCGATTTATTATTGTTAACTAACAAAATTTGCTGACATGTGTAATTTTATTAATTTGCTGCAAACTAATATCCTGCAATCCTTTGTAATATATTGTACAGAAATTTGAACAATTTTGAATAACGCAAAGCAACGAAGTTATGGATATAGATTTAGGAGTAAGTACGAGATATCTCATAGATAGCGCCAATTAAGTATTATATTGTGAATCGTTTTTAATAGTCCAATCCTTTACAATCGGCAAATAATCTACCAGCAACTCAAATTTATTTTTTCAGCTCATATTTTTATATTAATACAATGGACCTGACTTGAGTATTTATAATAACAATTAGTTTATTAATGGCCGAGCTTTTTTTTGACATACATTTAACAGTTTGTTTTAGAAACATACATATGCCTAATACATAATTTAGATCATCTTTGCTTCTAATTTGTTGACTAAATACCTATTATATAAATGGAATATATCCAACTCTGTTTCTTGGTTCCAAAAACGTATCATTCTATTTACAGACCTGTTCATTAAATAGTTTTTATAAGAAAAGGTTTCCCTATCCGTGGTATGCCTACTAGATACTTGGTATTCTTGGTATTTCCGAAAAATAATTTGAAAACATTGTTCGCCACCAAAAATCTACTTTTTGCAAATGTCTTATAAGTTCAAAAAATACTTTATGTTTAAAAAGCTATCCTAAAAATAAAATTATGAGTAGATTTATTAGTAAGTTCTAGATATCTTGTAGATGGCGTAGATTGCTAATAAGGCCCTAACTAAATGTTATATTGAAATTCTTTTTACCAGTTTAATACAAATAATGTCAGGGACCTGCCAGCAACTCGGAATTGATTTTTTCATATCATGTTTTTATATCAATATAATGTACCTGAAATTGAATATGTCGGAAAATAATTTAAAAACATAGGACACTACCAGGATTCTATTCATTGCAAATTTCTGATATAGTTCCAAAAGAATCAATCATTAAAATAGCGACTCTTAGAAAGCATTGCAAGTCATATCTAAGTTGGCATATGTGCAAAAGTTTAATACAAACTACCTCTCAGTCCTTTGGTTTATCTAATAATACTACAAACAATATAAAAGGCAAATGGGAAAAGCCTATGTTAAATTTCTGACGCTACTTGTTTGTAGTATGAGCGTTAGGGATTTTGACATTCCACTTGATATTTCAAATTCTTATAGATGGAACCACTAAACTTGTACAACTTTATGCAAAATTATGCCTAAAATCATTCTTATTCAATCTGTTTGCAAGCGTTTATTGCTACTAATTATTTTGTTTAAAAGAATGCTTTGAAAATACGTACTTAGATTGCACTAATTGCCTCTAAAAGAAAAGATATAAAAAAAACAACTGGCAAGACAATAAGGGTATAAAGAAATATTTGAAACCAAAAGCTATAACATAAAATTATTATAAATTCAATTTCTTTAAATATTTAGGCAACTCAAAATACATAAACCTATACCAAAATTTGTCAATCAAAAATTTCCTATCTGCCCTATTATGTTATCCGATGGCTTTATGTGAATTGCGTGGAAAATTCCAAGTATGCGTCTTGGTAGATTTAGTTATCCATTTGCATAGATTTTTCGTACAAAAGGCTTGACGCATAATGTACAGTAAAAATCCACGCAAACGGACACCAATTTTTATAACCAACTGCTAGGGTTTTCTACGCAATTCACGTATCACTAGAATTAAATAGCTTTGTTGTGTCATTAGATTATTTATTTAATTATTCTGAATTTTTGATTTATACATTAAGAGGTGTATAAATTCGTACTGACTACGAGTTGTCTCCCAGCACATAACCACTTCTTTAGACTAGTTAACTTTGACAATAAATTTACAACAATTTTACGGATATATACTCGTTATATGTATATTGTTAGTTATTTTATAGGAACAAGCAGTTGTAAAGCAAATTAACTCAAAGCCATCATTTTCATCATGAATTAATCTTTTCTTTGTGCAATGACATGTCGCGCTTTCATCAATTGTTAATATTGAATGCAATTTTCATTGATGATGAATTAACAATAATTGTATTTGATTTTAGGCTAGATCTTTATAGGCTTCCTCATATTGCATTAGGGATTGGCGGGCTGCTCGTATGTATGTGCAATTAGCGATTGATCCGGATCGCCTTTTATACGAATTTATTTATTACAATTACAAATTAATCGTTATTGTTCGGAAGATTCAAATGCTTCAGCAATAAAGTTGTGTACTTACTATGAGAGTTAATTTCAATAAAATTGCCATAATAGGTTGTAAAACTGGAACTACCCTTAAAAAGTATTATGTAGTTCAAGAAAAATAACTGATTTTACAATATATTGGGAGAGGAAGACATTTTTAATCATTTTCACGCACTTTCGGGCGATTTTCGATGCGTTTCGACCGAAGTTACGTACGGAAAGATAAATTCTATGAATTTGCAGTGAAAATCGCTTAACAAATGCGAAAAATTAATGATAAACCCAAAATGTTGAATTTATTAGAGCATTTTTCACACAATTGAACCGTGCTCCTGATAAAGTTAACTTGATCATGATCTACGGTGGTGCTGATTGCTTTAATTAACACAAATTTTGGTATTTATATTTATATATTTGAGCTTTTGTGCTTTTAAAATATTTAAAAAATGGGTCGGAGACAAGTGTTAAGAACAAAAAACAATAGATTTATCCAGTAATATATAAGGCCAAGACCTCAATGCTTTGGAAATATTAATAGTGGCCCGTACACTGAAAAACTCTGTCCACTATTGTCTTACACGAACAAAAACGTAGCAACTGACATTTTTACGTAAACCTTCAAAGGTATGAAAAGATTATTTACTCTCGAAATAAGCAAAGTTGTTATTGTTGGTGCATTTAAGTCTTAAGAAACCATTGTTTTTTTGTTTTTAATAGATAGCAATGAAGTTGCATAAAGCATAATTTAATAAATCACTCTGTATACTAACGTTAATTAATAATAAATATAATAAACTATAAATAAGAAATTATCTTTTTTATATAAACGTACATATTTAACTATTAACAATAATAATAATAATAATAATAATATATACCTAACAAATAATGTAAACATTTTAAAAAAGCAAATTAACTTTTATATAGGTTATGTTTTTCTGTTTTTTGTCGTTGAAACTATTTTGTATGTATTTATAATAACTAAATTTAACTCTACTAGAATATACAAAATGTCTTATACCTATAAAATGCGCAAACGAGACAATAATTTGGTCAAAACAAAAAAAACTAAACGACAATAATAATAATGATAATAATAACTATACTCCTAAAAACATTGACATTCTGTATATTATATGTAAATATACAGTATGTTTGTACGTGTGATTTAAATGTTATAATAAAAGAAAACATACAATGATAATATTTCATACTTTTGAATAAAATAAATGAAAAACAAATGACAATAATTGAAAAGTACAATAATAACACATTGTATGTAAATAATAAAAATTGTTTTAGTTTTTAAACTCGACACTGTGTATTTTAATATATACAAATAACTATAAATATATTTACTAATATCACTGTGTATATTGATAGGATGAATATACAGTATGTTTCTATGGTAATTATTTAGAATACACTCCTCACCTCAAAAATCGACATATATGTAGTCAATCGACGCGTTTTTGCATGTCAAACAACTTTTTGTTCTGACAAAATCGAAACGAGGTATTAATTTAACATATGCGCATGGAGGGAGGATGTTCCAATTGATATCAAATTCGGTATCTTAATCTAACCTAAACCTCATAGACCGTTATATTCGGTCTGTTAACCTAACCTAAGTCTCGAAATGAAATCCGTCATACTCTTCAACTTCTAACCTAACCGAAACTTCAAATCCAACATTTTTTCTAACTCTTCACACATGCGGGTAATACCCGAATTGACTTCAACTCACCTTCTCTCTTAATCTCACTAAACCTCAAAACCGGTCACAATTACTAACCCAAGTCAGCAGCACCAAAGTACAACAAGTGTCTCCAACAACCCCAACAACCCAACTCGTTTCCTCTGGCAGTGCGACGATTTTATCAGAGGAAAAAGTTGTTTGGCATGCAAAAACGCGTCGATTGACGATATATATATATCGATTTTTGAGGTGAAGAGTGTATTCTAAACAAGAATCGTTTCTATTAATTGTTTTTGCTTTAATAACTCTCTTTTTTATATGTGTGTTTGTGTGTGTATTACTAACTAACTACTTATTGTATTTTTTTTGTTTTTTGTCTACAAATACGCACACTCACACGATACAGGGCGTTTTTTATACAATCACCCTGTATATACCATACATATATCATGTTGTAATAATTGTAATAAAAAATAATAATATTAATGATAATAATAATAATAATCTAATGCTACTCTCTCTCTCTATACATATTATACATACATATTATATAGTTGTGACAATAATATTAATAATAATCTAGTTGCGTGTAGTTTATCAATTTATATACTATATACATATACACAAGGGAATAAAAGAACAAAAAAGAAACGTTAACGTAAAAAAATGCCATTTTTAGATGTTTCATGTTGTTATTATGATTATGATTGTACAATATGGAATCTATCGCTAAATCTGTAAGAAAAAACAAAATACACAAACAAAAATTGATTCTTTTTTGTTTTTTGCTAATTAACATTGATTTTGTTATTAATTCGAGTGCCTTTTTGTATATGTACACACAATATCACACACTACACTTGATTTAAAGCCAATTATTTTATATACGATATATATTAATTGTTTTTTTTTTTGTTAATAACAACAGAATTTATCATAAACACACAAAAAAGCATATCTTAAAAGCGATATCATAAATACATATTTTGTTTTTATTTCTTATACATATAAATATATATAATATATTAATATTTGTAAATAAATGAAACATTCAATGTGTAATATTAATATTTAATTAATTTGTTTTATGTCGTATAATGATCACATTGATTAAATTCAATATTGTTTTCTATTGTATGCAACTAATTGTTCAGCAGAACGAAGCGACATCTCTTTGAGAATAGCTGCACTTATATACGGTTCTTTTCTACTATGCAATAAAAATATTTTACTAATTTGTAATTGTATTGTATCATTTGTAAGCTATAAATAAATATGAAATATATTTTTAATTATATTGTTAAAAAATCAACATTATATATTGATTTTCATTTAATTTAAATCAGCATATGACAGATGTTATTAAAAACTTCAATTCTAGAAAATTAAACCAAAAATCTCCCTGATAAAAAGATTGTAAGTGTATCGTTTTTTTAATTTTTCAACATTATACATTTTGAATTTGTATTTAAATCAAAATTGTAAATCATTCCATTTAGTAACTTTACGTTTTGGATGTTGGTGGCATTTCCGTACAGCCATTTTGCTAACCACATCACTCGCGTGCTGTGCTCACCGTAAGAACGAGCGCAACGCACACGCATAAATCATACAAATAATTGTATAATTAAATGCAAATACGCATAATCAACAATGGCACGTTATGGGCAACGTCCAGAAAATGCATTAAAACGCGCGAATGGTACGTAAATACCCCACGACCGGCAACATATTTCAGTTAACCTAACATCCACACATTTTTTCTCTTTTAGAATTCATCGATGTTGGCAAACCGGCTCGGGCGCTTGACACCTTGCAAGAGGTGTTTCGCAACAAGAAATGGTCGTACAATCTCAGCGAATCGGTGCTCGAACCGATCATGTTCAAATATCTCGATCTGTGCGTCGAATTGAAGCGTTCGCACATCGCCAAGGAAGGTCTATTTCAATATCGTAACCTATTTCAGTCTGTCAATGTTGGATCGTTGGAGAATGTTATTCGGGGATATCTGCGTATGGCTGAGGAGAAAACTGAGAATGCTAGGGAACAATCGGCACAAGCTGTTATTGACATCGACGATTTGGATAATTTAGCAACGCCTGAAAGTATTCTACTTAGCGCTGTATCTGGTGAAGATGCGCAGGATCGTTCCGATCGTACAATTTTAACACCATGGGTGAAGTTTCTTTGGGAATCTTACTGCCAATGTTTGGAATTGTTGCGTACTAACGCACATGTTGAAACCTTGTATCATGATATCGCTCGCATGGCGTTTCAATTTTGCCTGAAGTACAATCGCAAGACTGAATTCAGGAAGCTATGCGATAAGCTTCGTAAACATCTTGAAGATATTTGCAAGCTACCAGCGCAGGTCGCTAATGTTTCCATCTCCAAGCCGGAAACACAACAACTCAATCTTGAGACAAGATTGTATCAACTTGAAAGCGCTATTCAAATGGAGCTATGGCAAGAGGCGTATAAAGCCATCGAAGACATTCATAACTTAATGAACATGTCGAAGAAGATGCCTGTGCCGAAGACCATGGCAAACTACTACCAAAAACTGGCGATGGTATTCTGGAAAGCTGGCAATTACCTATTTCACGCCGCTGCTTTGTTCAAACTCTATCAACTATCGAAAGAGATGAAGAAGAATATCACCCAAGAAGAGCTTCAAAGGTTTGTACAAATTTTTCCATCTCTAGTCAACACGATGTGTTGAGTCTAGGTTCTGTATGTCTGTTTTTTGATTCCTTAAAGCCAATCAATAAAAGGAAAAATAGGTTTAGCTTATGTATTTGGCTTTTGGAACTATAAGATGTATGAGCCATGTATGAGGTTACTATGTAATTCTCAATTATCCAGGTCATCAATTCGTATGAACATTAAAAGCATTTATAGTTGAGTCTTCCAAAAATTGAAATGGGATACTTTTTATAATAGTATAAAACAGCATTTCTATACCATCTTGCTGAAAAAGTCAAAATACATTATTGATATCGCTTCACGACCCATATGTTAATTATAAATGAACATTACAAATACATGAGTGGGAAGAGGGGATACGGATGGGCCCAAAATCTAAATATACCTTACGACTTATCTGTCCAATTTACTCACACTAATTGGCAATTTGCAGTAATGTATATAAAAAAATTTAACGGTTTTCCATTATGAAAGCGAGACCACCATAATTACCAAAAAGTTTGTTAAAAAGCCCGATAAAAAAGGACAAAAAACATAAACGTCGCTGCATAAGGATATTCTCAGGCTGCAAAACAACAATATATAGGTGTAATAAAATTACTAAAAAATATATCGAAAACAAATTTAGGTTGCTGATTATTTTTCGACTAAAAACAATTTAATTTCAACTTTTGTATATTTGCGACTCATTGAAGGCATAAAACGACCCAAAGGTTGGCATAACGCAGCAGTACAGAAGCAAACTATCAACTATAATGCGTTCGAATGACTGACGCGTTGTCCTGCTATGTAACTTTAAAAGAAGGATGCTTCAATGTAATACGTCGCATCATATTGTTTTATTAACACCAAGCGTTGACAAAAAAGAGTCGTTCAAATATACGGATAATTTTTGGTTGCTTTTTGGTAACAATAAAAAATGATTCATTAAATAGTTGATTCAAAAAATGTTTTTGTTGTTGACTTGTATAATTAACCTAGAAAATTATTTTCACAGAATGGCTTGTCGTGTGTTAATCGCAACATTAGCAATTCCTCTACCATCAGCTCATCCAGAATTCGATCGTTTTATTGAAACCGACAAATCTCCAATGGAGAAAGCACAACGCTTGGCTGTTCTTCTTGGCCTACTCCAACCGCCTACACGCAGCAGCCTGCTTAAGGACATCGTACGCTTCAACGTACTCAACTTGGCAACGCCCCAACTGCAAAATCTCTACCACTGGCTGGAGGTTGATTTTCATCCATTGCTGTTATGCACACGCGTTCAATCCGTCATCAAGGTATTGGGGGCCGATGAAGGTTCGGCGCTTCAATTGTACGTTCCAGCACTGCAGGACGTGACACTCGTGCGCTTGGTGAAGCAAATCGCACAAGTGTACCAAACAATCGAGTTCAAGCGTTTGATTGCGCTGGCGAAGTTTACTACACCATTCCACTTGGAACGGCTGCTTGTCGATTGTGTGCGCCATAACGACATGCAAATTCGCATCGATCATGGCAAGGAGTGCGTACACTTTGGCATGGATCTGAGCGAATCGCAGCGCGAAGACAAACCGGAAGGTCCGACGCTACAATCGATGCCGAGCGAACAGATACGCAACCAACTCGTCAATATGGCGACCGTTTTGCATCAAGCGATCAACATCATCAATCCGAATAAGAAGAAGAGCGATCGTGAGAAGATTCGTGCCGGTATGGTATCGAACTATCATGAGAATAAGGTGCGTGAGCATCAACGCATCCTGCAGCGGCACAAGATCATCGAGGATAGGAAGGAATACATTGAGAAGTTGAATACGGTGCGTGAGGAAGAAGAGCAGCGTCGTTTGGAGGAGATGGCCAAACAGCAGGCGTTGGCTGAACAGAAACGCTTAGAGCATGAGCGTGAAGAGCGCGAACGTAAGCGTGCGCTCAATGAAATTCAACAGATTCGGGATCGCCACTTCAAGGAGAAGATGCAGCAAATTTCACAAACTTCTCACGGCCAGAAAATATTGAAGAAACTTGATGAAGATGTTAGTATTTGTTGTCACTTACTCATTTTACAGTATAATAAATGAAATTTCTCTGATTTATAGGATATTAAAAAGATGGATGCCGAGCAGATTGCCGCCCGTGAGGCCGAAGAATTGCAGAAAGAACGTCGTGAATTGCAGGCGAAGTTGAAGTCTCAGGAGAAGAAGGTCGACTACTTTGAGCGTGCCAAACGATTAGAGGAGATTCCGCTCTTGCAGAAGTCGATGAAGGAACGTCAATTGCAAGATCAAGCATTCTGGGAGCAGCAAGAAGAGGAACGCATTGCCGCCGCAATTGAGGAGCGTAAATTCTCCGTTGCTACGCAAGAACGTCTAACGCGTATGAAGTCTGACAAGGATAGCTTCTTAGATAAGTTGCTCAAGGAGCGTAATGTTGTCTATGAAGATAAATTGCGCGAATTTGAAGAGGCATTCAATAAGGAGAAGAATGTGCGTCTTGAGGCGCGTCGTGCTAAACGTCGTGAGGAACGCAAACGCAAGTATTTGATCAAGAAAGAGGAAGATAGAGAGCGTAAGCGCAAGGAGAAGGCACGTCAAGAGGAGGAAGAACGTTTGCAGCGTGAAGCTATCGCTGCCAAGGAACGCGAGGAGAAGGAGCGTTTGGAGCGCGAAGAAAGTGAACGTAAAATGAAGGAGCAAAACGAGATGTTGGAGCGTGCTGCTCTCAAGCAACGCCAGCGCGAAGAGGAAATTGAACGTAAACTGAGCGCGCAACGTGAGGAGTTCATCAAAGACATTGGCAATCGCGAAAACAAGGGACAAGGAGGACGACAGGACACATGGCGGCGTGGCGGTTCCGGCGTCGAAGGCAAGAGGGATGAGCCACCGAAGAAGGATGAAGTATGGAAGGCGACGCGCTTTAGGAGTAGTGGCGGCGAGAGTACGGCACGTAGCGGCAGCAGCACCGCATCCGAGGCGGCTAAGGTGGACAACTGGCGTCGGCCGGAAAATCGTTCCGACGAACGCAAGCATGACCGCGATGATAGGCGCGAGGAACGACGTGGTGAGGACCGCGAGAGGGATAGAGACCGTGGTGAGCGCGACCGTAAGGATGATAGAGATACTCGCGATCGACGTGATGATCGCGATCGTGACCGTGGTGAACGACGTGGAGACGATCGTATGCGCCGTGGTGGCGATCGTGATGATCGCGAGCGTCGCGGCGGCGATCGTGATGATCGTGAGCGTCGTGGAGCCGATCGCGATCGTGATGAACGCGAACGTCGCGGCGGCGATCGAGATGATAGAGATCGTCGTGGCGGGGAACGGGACGATCGTGAACGTCGTGGCGGAGAACGGGACGATCGTGAACGTCGTGGCGGAGAACGGGACGATCGTGAACGTCGCGGCGGAGAACGAGACGATCGTGAACGTCGTGGCGGAGAACGGGACGATCGTGATCGTCGCGGCGGAGAAGAAAAGCGCGGTGGAGGATCATGGCGCACACAGAAGGATGACGATCGACGTCCTCCACGTTCCGATCGCGGTACTTCCGATTGGCGATCGGCTAAGCCAGAGGGTAGAAAGGATGATCGACGGGATAATAGAGATCGTGACCGTGAACGCGAACGCGATCGTGGTGATGATAGACGACCACCTCAAAAACAAGAAAAACGTAAGTGCATTTTGTAAATATTATTACTTCCATGTTTCTAATTATATCATATTTTTTAAGAAGCTGAAAGTCAAGATGGTGATGAAGGTGGATGGTCACAAGTTAGAAGACGCTAAATCGTTTAATTAATAGCAAAACTTGTTAGCTCCTTCCATTTTATATTCGATTACCAATAATATTGCAGGATTATTTTTTATATATATTACTATTATTCGTACGTAGAACATACAAAACAGACGTTAATAATTACAGGTATGCCATAATAAATTTTTCTACATAAAACAATTAAAAAAAAATATATACAATAATACAAAACCATCGAAATAATTTTCTACATATAAACGTATAGATGTACTTGTTTTGTTTTGTTTTTCGTTGATTACTTACCTCACAATTTTCATTGTACTTTTCTAGTACTAATCAATTTATTCTTTATTTGTTATAGTTTAGTTCTTAGTTATGAGTTGTGTATTTAGTTTCTTTTTTTTTATTTAAGTATAATGTAAATTTAAAAACATTTCAATCTATTATTATTATATTAAATATTATATTTGATGGGGTAAATAATGCTTGCAATAAATATTGGTTCAAATCGCCAATAATAATAAATTATTGAAAATTATATATAAAAATTATTTATTCAAGAATATCGTCATCAAAAAAATACAAATCATACGGACACGTTTACGACAAAAAATATATAAATTAATAATTGAGTATTTATGTACAAAAGAGACTGATTCCATTTATAATTCCTAATTCAACATAATGGGCCCGTTCGTTTTCTCGTCTCGATCATTCGAATGATTGGATTGACTTTTTTTATCACTATTCGCCACTATGTACATGATGATTATAACGATGAAGTGTGCTGCTGCCGTACCCACAACGAACCAGAATGTGTAGCCGAATTCTGCCATTCCCTCCGAATTCCAAATCCCTTGAAACAACGTACTGTATCTTCAAGTAGTATTGCGCGATCCATAAACCGATTGCCCCCAAATTTCATAGAACTCAATCAACAAACACACAAATGAGTGAAATTCAATAAAAATACATCAAATGGCAGTTGTTATTTGTTAAGAATAACTTGTTTTTAAATATTTGTCATGCGGTCAAAATGCTATTTATTTGAGTTTGTGCGACGGTGCCATCGCCGCATGCGGAAGTTCGCTGAACTATTTATTTGAATTTACGATTTTTACGTTTTAAAGCTATTCCAAATAATTTCGGTAAGTATATTTCGAATAATAAAAAAGTTATAAGCATTTAAAATTTGACCAATTTTAATTTAAATTATTGTGGATTGCGCATTACTGCTACCTGTTTGATGATAGTCAAAGCAGTTTGTTACGTGGACACAAACTAAATTTATTAGGCTGTAAATTAAGTTGCCTAATTCGAGAAAAATGTGTAAACAGCAACAAATCGTGATTGTGATAACCGTGATAACCGTGATGACCTCTACTCTACCTCTATCAACGTAAATATTTGCACCGGTATAAAATGAATTCACTTAGTGGTTGGTTAATTATAATTAATTATGGCTAATCATGGAAATTCGAGAAGAAGATATCGTCTTAACAAATACAATGTAAGTGTATTCAATCAACTATTCAAATCAATTAAAAATAGTATTGCTGATGTGCAACAACTATCGAGCCGAATCTGACCAACATATGTGTTGATTGTTTAAAGATATGATATGGATATGAGTCAGGGCATTTCAAAATCAACGATGTTATAGTTTTCCAAAGGACGAGAGTGTTATTTGCAACTGCTTGTTGCATGGATTCACGTCCTATTGCAGTCGAAGGAATTGCTGGCATTGTGTTTAAAAAATCGAAAGGATTTAATCGTGCTAGGTGGATTGATGCTTCCTTTACATGGACGGAACCACATTTAAATCGAATTAAAGTAAATGAAATGCTGCAAATGCTAGTACGTGTTCGTTGCTCCATGCGAAAAGTCGAGCCCTATTTCAATTTAACGATGCTGGAATTAATGTGAGGTGTAGAAGATTAGTAATTATTTTATTTCCCTACAACTCGCATTTATATACATACATTGTAACAACATCTTTGCTCTGCAATCTCAATATTTTTTCATAGTTTATATATGAACTAATCCAATAATAAATAAAAATAGAAGAATACTCATTTATTTGATTTGTTTCATTTACATCAATTTTTAAATATAAGATGATTGTAGAAAGCAGTGCAAAGCAAGCATTCATACCAATTTCGTTGATAACGCACAGAATTTCGATTGTTGCACATTTTGTAACTTTGCTTTTACATTTTAGTTGGAAATGCTGAAAAAAAAATGTCGGAGGGTTAAGTGCAGAGATTGACTTGTCACTTAAGTCACAATGAATGCAGGGATATAGATAGATTTTCGTGACCATCCATATCTACTACTTTGAAGTTCTGACTTTGAGATGCTCATCCACTGCAAGTAAGCTTTTATTATTACATTAAATATTATGTTTGATGGGGTAAATAATGCTTGCAATAAATATTGATTCAAATCGCTAATAATAATAAATTATTGAAAATTATATATAAAAATTATTTATTCAAGAATATCGTCATCAAAAAAATACAAATCACACACGCACGTTTACGACAAAAAAATAATATAAATTAATAATTGAGTATTTATGTACAACAGAGACTGATTCGATTTATAATTCCTAATACAACATAATGGCCCCGTTCGTTTTCTCCTCGATCATTGGAATGATCGGATCGACTTTTTTATCACTATTCGCTATGTAGATGATGATTATATCGATGAAGTTTGCTGCGGCCGCACCCACAACGAACCAGAATGAGTAGCCCAATTCCGCCATTCCCTCCGAATTCCAACTGTTATCCAAATCTTCTCTCGATAGAACATTGTACTGTATCTTCAAGTAGTATTGTGCGATCCATAAACCGATTGCCCCCAAATTGCATAGAACTGCAATCAACAAACATGCAAATGAGTGAAATTCATTAAAAACACGTCAACTAGCAGTTGTTATTTGTTATAGAATAATTTGTTTTTAAATATTTGTCATGCGGTCAAACTGCTAATTATTCATTGTATTGTTACTATGCATAACTTAAATATTTTCTGAAACACATACACGATAAAATATTCCATAGATACAATCCGGGCATTCCCGAGAAGCAGCTCGAACTCGTCGCCGTGTTGATGGCGGCGAAAACAGCAGCCAGATCGCTGAAGAGCACCGCTCCACAGACGCACGTCACCGTTCCCATCCAAAATCCATAGATGAGGAATTCCGGCTCGTATTTTAAAAGGTGAATTACTGAAAAAGAGGAAATATTAGTCATTCAATACGTAATATGATTACCTGCAATAAAAAAAATCATATTAACATAAACGGCTTAACCTAAAAATGAAATAAAACATTACATAGTTGTGAATTACGCATTCAATTAATGTTTTGTTGTATAGTATAGACGACGGAAAGTTGGAATTACTTTCACGTGCTTCTATAATTTATTGTTGAATTTTAATGCGCTGCACAAAAACGACGTTGTAACGAAAACAAAAAATCAATTTTTTGCGCGTTTTTCTACGGTGTACGAAAAGTTCACAGAACATTAAATTTCACCTTTCACTATTCGGATTGCATAAATTCAAACGCGCGTTGCATAATTAATCAAATTATTTATTTATACAAATACCTCGTCGTCCTATGACATTTTTCAATTATTACACGATTATTACGATAGAAAATATTTATATTTTTATTGCTTTAATTTTATTATGCTGAATTTCGCCAAGTATTTACTAGAAAATGTTAAATTTCGCATAGATTATTAATTATTATTAAAAGATTGCTAAATCTTATTAAAAATGTGAAATTTCTCTTAAAATTGATTGATAAAAGGGCCAAATTCTGTTTAAAAAAATTTTAAAATTCTCAAATTGCCTAAAAAATATTAAAGAAGATAAAAATTGACTGAAAAGTGTTAGATTTCATAAAACTTTACTAAATTTCGCAAAATATTCACTAGAAAATGTAAATTCGTTAAAAATTTACTCGTCCTATGTTATTTTTCAATTATTACACGATTATTACGATCGAAATCATTTATATTTCTATTGCTTTAATTTTATTTTCTAATTAAATGTTAATGCAAATGTTCAACTGTGTTGAATCTTGAAGAAAGTAAGTGATGATTAAAAAATAAATAAAGTATAATCACGAAAATTGAATGTTTGTATATACATTAAAAACTGAAAAGTGTTAGATTTCCTTAAAGTTTGACTAAATTTCGCTGAATATTTACTAGAGAATGTTAAATATGTCTTAGAATTATTAAAGGACTGCAAAATTATTTACAAATGTACAAAATTCCGATAAAAATTTACTTATAAGCGTTATTTTTTTAAAACTACTAAAAAAAGCTATAACAATAAATTCTGCTCCCTCCAAAAAGTCACTAAAAACTATCGCAATGTTTTAAAAATCATTAAACAGTTGCTAAATTGGGCAATACATATATCTCGTCATGCTATGACATTTTCTAATTATTACACGATGACATTACGATAGAAATCATTTATATTTTTATTGCTTTAATTTTATTTTCTAATTAAATGTTAATGCAAATGTTTAATTGTGTTGAATCTTGAAGAAAGTAAATGATGATTAATAAATAAATAAAGTATAATTACGTCACGTACATTGAATGTTTGTATATACATTAAAAACGTACATACACGACATTACTGTATTTTTAAATAATAATCATCGTAATAATAATGAAAAACGTACTCACTCGCATCGTAATTGTTTCGAATTCATACATTCGTGTTTGACATGAACGCTGTACACGCATTAACATCACATTTACATTGAATTTAATAACGCTTTACATTGAAGAATGCCTAATTTAGATGCATAAAAATAATGTTTAAATACACGAAACGCAGTGGTAATTAATAGTGGCAAAACAATAATATTAAAATTTTTCGCATTCATTGATGAACCAAATGCATAAATGAATAAATACGTTCAATGAAAAGCACACAAAAATTGCTCAAAATGATAAAAATTACATTTTTTGTATAAATATAATACTAAATTTCCTTAAAACTATTAAATAGTTTCAAATTGCTTTAAAAATTGCTAAAGAAATCCTAAGTTGTCTAAATTTCTTTAAAATTGTACCAATTTTCGTTAAAAAATACTAGTGGGTGCGAAATTTGATTCAAAATACAAATTAAAACAAAATCACTTTTTGAAAATTGTTATACAAGTGCCATAAATTGACTAAAAATGATCAATTTACTTAAAGATGTACTACAGTTGATGAAACAAATGCATAAATTTGAGTACGTTTAATGAAAAGCACTCAAAAATCGCCCAAAAAAATGTAAAAATATAATACTAAATTTCCTTAAAACTATTAAAAAGTTTCAAATTGCTATAAAAATTAGTAAAGAAATCCTAAATTGTCTAAAAGGATAAATGTTTTTCAAACTGCAGCAAATTTCCATAAAAAATACTAATAAATGCTAAAGTTTATTATAAATTACAAATTATTAAAAAATTTGCTAAATTAACTAAAGTGTTAGATTTCTTTAAGCTCTACGAAATTTCGCTAAATATTTATTTGAAAATGTTAAATTTCCCTTTAAAGTATTTGAGGATTGCTAAATTTTGTTAAAAAATACTTAAAAAATGCTAAAAGAGTCAAATTCTTTTAAAACTAATTCTAAAAATCCTCAAATTGTCTTAAAAATATTCTTATTAAAAAGCTGATAAATTGACGGAAAAGTGTTAGATTTCCTTAAAGTTTTACTCAATTTCGTTAAATATTTGCTAGATTATATTAAATTTCGCTTAGAATTGTAAAATTATTTTAAAATGTACTAAATCTTATTAAAAATGAAAAACTTCTCTTAAAGTTGATTGCCAAAAAGGCCAAATTCTGTTTAAAAACTCTAAAAATTCTATAATTGCCTTAAAAATATTAAAGAGGCAAGAAATTGACTGAAAAGTGTTAGATTTCCTTAAAGTTTTACTAAATATCGCTACATATTTACTAGAAAATGTTAAATTTTGCTTAGAATTATTAAAGGATTGCTAAATTAATATAAAATGTATAATACTAAATGTCATTAAAAATGTAAAACTTCTCTCAAAATTAGTAGCTAATAGAGCAAATACTGTTTATAAAATTTTAAAAATCTTGATATTGCCTTTAAAATATTAAACACGTGATAAATTGATTGAAAAGTGTTAGATTTCATTAAAATTTTACTAAATTTCGCTAAATATTTACTAGAAAATCTTAAATTTCGCTTAGAATTGTTCAAATATTGCGAAATTATTTAAAAATGTACTAAATCTCATTAAATCTCTCCAAATTAATTGCTAAAAAGGCCAAATTTTGTTTAAAAAATTCTAAAAATCCTCAAGTTACCTCAAAAAATATTAAAGAGGCGATAAATTGACTGAAAAGTGTTAAATTTAATTAAAATATTACAAAATTTTGCTAAATATTTAATAGCAAATTTGAAATTTTGCTTAGAATTGTTAAAGGATTATTAAATTGTTTAAAAATGAACTAAATTCCATTAAAAAATTACTTATGAAAAGCTATAATAAATTCTGCTCCAAAAAGTCACTAAAAACTATCGCATTGTTTCAACAATCATTAAACAACTGCCAAATTAGGCAATTCCTTAAAATAGAATATTTTTTTTTTAATTTTTCTACTAGGAACTACTAAAAAGACAAAATTTTGCATCTTTCTCAAAACTTTTGCTTTACATTTGACATGAATACATGTGATTTACCTCAAAGAATGATTAATTTAGATGCAAAATAAAAACTAATGGTTAAAATGCACGAAACGCAGTTGTATGCAATTAATAACCAGTAAAACAATATTGAGATTTTTCGCATTAATTAATTAATTAATCTGTTGTTGATAAAACAAAATCGACGCTTTCCATCTCAACAACATCAATAGCAATTGAACTCTATGAACCTAACCTATAAGAAAGTTGCAGCATTATTATTATTGTTATTGTAATTTCATGCAATTATAAAAGTAATGCGCGAGCCGCGTAATTGTGTTTGTATAGGTAGGTAGGTAGGTAGCAAAATTTTGTGCGAATTAAATAATGCAATTAATGGAGCATTGCAATACGGAAAAAAAGATTTCTAATACAATTCTTTTTTTTTAATAGTATTAAAACACTTCCATGTTGAATTGAATTGAACAAGCGGTAGCACAAATATTCAATGAGATATAAAATGTTAAGTTTTTGTTGTCGTTTTATATATTTTATTAGAAATTTCTTCATTCTTTCAACACTTTTATAATTGCATTAATTTACATTAGCGCGTGTTTCTTATGATAATTAGCAAAAAAAAAACACTAACACACATTTATGTAAATGAAATTTATATCAAATTCATCTATTATTTAAATTTACTTTTATTTCCTATGAATATGCAATAGTATATATAGTAAGTATGCATTAATTCATTGTGCGCATTGTAGGAAATTGATTAGACAGCCGATCATGCGTTAAAACACTTAAAACGCGGCGCGTGTAAGTGATATCTGACATGTGTATAGTAAAAAGCAAGCATGCAATGAATTTCCTTCCTCAATCCGTTTCATTAATTATTTATTATTACATTAGCTTGGATAAAAAGTAATCCATTGCCTTTTAGATAAATAGTTGTAATAATATGCAGCGTATAAGGAAATACTACTGTGTCCAAAAAGTAAGACAAATTTTCAATTTTACTAACGCAGGCAAATCGCATATCATTAAAAAAATTCTTACTTTGTAAGCATTGTAATAAACGTCTGTAACAAATTTTAAGTCAAAACATTTATTAGTTATTGTTTTACATCGAATGTTATACGGCGCTAAAAGTGCATGCGACGATTATGCTTCATCTCTTCCATTGTCCCAATACAGTTGTTCCACAGTGGTCTTTTAAGATTTTAGGATAGTCATAAGCGATACGGTACTACATAAGACAAATTCGGTAGTTGTGGATCGATATCCACAGGATTTTTGATGATAGTCACTCAGTACATTGTGAGAGGTGCATCGTCAACGTTATGGCAATAGTCAATAATTTCCAGGTTTTATGCCCCAAATATTTACCAAAATGATATTGGCAAAGTCTTTCGATATACCAACAAGCCCTGAACAGACATATTTAGAAAGCCAAGCACAATGTTTTCTTGACGTCGGCAAGGGTTGATGCTCGTTCGAAGCGTTCTTCGTCTTCAAAGCCTTTTCGTCTTTCTTTTAACTGATTTCACCACTTGTAAGCATTGATTTCTGACAAAACATGCTTCCAGAAGAATTTTTGCAAAATTCCAAACATTTCTACATCCAAAATTTTATTCCTCAAACAAAATTTAATGCAACTTTTTTGCTCAATGTTGTAATAATCGCCGCATGCACTTTTAGCGTCGTAACACATTAGCTGTAAAACAAAAACTAATGAATGTTTTGATGTGAAAATTGTTACAGATAATTGTTTTTATTACAATTTTTAATTTTTTTTTAATTTTACAATACTTACAAGTAATAAAAAATATAATTGATGTACGGTTTAGCTGGGCTAATTAAATTGAAAATTGGTCTTACTTTTTGGACAGAATAGTATTTCACAATTCCATAAAAATATGTGATTTTGCAAGTATATTCTAAATGTTTTCAGCTGAGAATATTTTTTTAAACGTACACACTATACCCTTAATTATCCGCGATGACAAAAGTCTAATATTACAGTAGACTTTCGATTATCCGATTAACAGATATGACTTAAAAGCATGCTACGAATTTCCTTCCCCCACCCGTTTCATTAATTATTACATTACCTTGGATAAAAAGTAATCCATTACTTTTTAGATGAATAGCTGCAGCAAACACAATATGTATTTTATTTAAAGATATAAGAAATGCAGCATTTTATCCATTTTATAGACATTAGATTATGGAAAATTGTTTAATATTGTTTAAGTGCTTTCGATTTTGTTTGCATTCTTAGAAATTTCATTCAACTTACTACTATTGCTCATTAAAAGTACGTTATCCTTATTACATTAAGGAAATGGTAGGCAACAATTTAGTATTGTGTCGTGTTCCTCTAATTTGTTTTGATTTGTTCTCTTTTTCCTGCATGCTTTCAGTTTTGGGGATTACCTGCAATAATCGGGGATCTACTTTACTTTTTTATATTTAGTTAGCAAAACGTATTTTCATTTTCAGTTACGCATCTAGCAATTTTTAATGACTAGCATGTATGTACATACTTTTTAGTTTCCCTAACCTATTGAAAAGCAGGAAGTGTAACCTATAGAATCCAACTAACAAAATAACGTATTTTAATGCCATTCTACATATTTCTAAAACAATACTATAGTAATTTTTAACGCCCAACTTACTATTTTAGTATCTCGATATTTTTTGCATTGAAATTTTGGTAATTTTTCTTTGATTTTTGGTATTCCTCACAAATTTCCAATGATTATTGATCGAAAATGTAGAAGAACTCAGTGCATCGCGTTTTTTCAACAATTTTGATAGAAAATTACAAAAATCAAAGAAAAAAATCTATAAATTTGCTTCGCAAAACTAAAATCCATCCAAAATTCACTGTTTAAGAAGCGTAAAGATGTTCGAAAAATGAGTTTTATATAAAAACCACTAGAAGTTTTAAAAAGTTACGAAATGCCTACAACTGCATAAAATACGTCATTTGGTAAGTTTGGTTCTATAGTACGTTACAGTATTACACTTTCCGCATAGATTATTGTTTCCTCTATATACCCTCGAATGAATTGCAATGTATCTTATACTTATATGTATGTTGAAAGCCTCGCCCACATCAAGAGAAAAAGATTATTTGATAAGTTTTAATTAAAAATGTATTAAAATTACTTCATAAATCAATGATTATAGAAAAAATTGAGAATTTTATCCTTATTATATAATGAAATATTATTATTAATGTAATTTTGCCTTTTTTGTTGCAAATTTTCTCAGTATCGTTAAAAACACCTCTAAAAATGTAAAATTTGCAACTATTATTTAGTATTAGAATTTAATTCGAACAACATTAAATAAACTAAAGATATATTTTTTATCCAAAGCTAATATATACATTTTTCTCGCACATAAACAAAAAAAAACGTTAGATAAATTAGCAACAGCAACAGATACAGTTAAAAATCAGAATCGCGCTGACAAAAACAAGAGCCTCATCATCGTCGGATGGAAAAAAAGCACATCGCATTTTAATAATAATATATTAAAAAACCGACTCATTTCCTCCATTTCGTTTGTTTTATGTTTTGTTGTCATGGAGCAGCGCATTAACTTCAAACGTAATGAATGCACAAACGACGGTTTGTTATGTCATATTAAAGTTAATTAGCTACGAAAGAAACGTGCGCCGTTTTATTTTCGAACTAGCTACAAGCATCTGAAAAATGCGGTTCGATTTGCATTCGAAATTACCGTCAATCTCGTAACTCCTCCATCCATAAGCCACATTCAGCTCCTTCTTGCCCGAAAATAGGCCATAGTTGATTCGTCCATTCGATTCGCTTGGATTTAGCGTACGTTTTGCGCCAGCGTTCACCCAATATTTCGTGCCCAGACTGGCCACCAACAAAGCAATGGCAATGCACGAACCGAAAAATGTCACAAAGATCATTCCACGCTTAAACATATGCATTTTGTCGGGATGCTACATCTATACGGTCGGCGTGATGATGATGGTATGGCAGAGAAGGCACAGATAGCAGCCAAGCGCACTTCCGTTTTCAAATCACTCGCGTTGTTTTTTCCAAACGACACTACCAACAACAACGTATAAAACTTGCGAATTTTGTCGATCGAACACACAACAACAACACACAGATCACAGCACGCAATTATCCATCCGTCAATCACATTTTTGATCCGATGCTGTTGGTAAATTGTTGAGCCAACTTGCCAGTACACGTTTTTGTGTGCTAGTATGTTGCACGAGAGTGAAAGAAAGGTGTGTAAGGTGGTATTAAAAAGGTAGAATATGAAATGGGAACCGGATTGCTCGTCGGAAATCGCGTGGGTTCGTAGCGAATCGTCGCTTAAATTTACTTAACACATTTGTTACTTACTTTTTCAATTATAATAATTATTTGTTAATCTAACAATGTTAATAATATAAATTAGCAAATTATCCAATCCTAACTTTTTTGTTTAGTTAGTTAGCATTATTTGTCATACAACATTTAATATTTCACCGCTTGATGTAATATCCTTTGATAAGTTGATATACAACCAAACTTAATACTTACAGTAAAATGAGTTGCATACTTATTACTTAGTACAAAATTACATCGTCGATATTGTCATCAATGTCCATCTTGATTTGAGGTTCCTGTTCCAGTAAATAATCGCGAAAGAATAGTATAATCAAAGTCACTACGTATAACATTAGCGCTCCTAGATTCAGCCTAAAAAAATCGAGATTAGTTTTTGGGGTCACAAACAATTAAAACGTTCAAACAGGAAAGACAAACCCAACCAATAACAATTTAGACAAAAATAGAAATTAAACTTATTAATACAAGGACGAGCTAAATAATTGCACTTAAATCGAAAAGTTAACCTTGACTTTTTAACCACATAAGAATGGTTGGTGCTAGGAAATAAAACAAAAAGATATAAATTGCGACAAATTCGAACCAAGCTGAATTTTAGTAATAATAACCTTTTTGAATTGCAAATTTCTATATAAGTTCACCAGTGCACACATCTCCTCAAGAGATGTGGTGATTCAGCTTGTTATTCGGATTTTTTTCCAAGTAATATAGTTTATTTTCCAAGCTATTTAGTTGATGAAGTTTAATTTAAGGTTTGTCCGTATTATTATTTGTAGAGCCTTGTGTGAATACAGTTTTTTCTATCCGTATCCAAACCCCACAACATTGAAAACAACCGCATCCGCACAGACAGTCAAAAAATTATACAAATCTGCAAAAAACTTGCAGATATCCACGGATATTCGCAGATAATCCACTTTTCAATATTATTTATTAAGAAATAAAATATATTATATTCCTAGTTTATAAAGATAGTTGGGGCCCTACGCGGTCCCACATTCGAAAAATTATACGAATCCGAAAAGAACTTGCGGATATTCGTAGATATACAGGGCTCTACTTATTTGTTTAGAATTTAGAGTTGCCGACAATCAATAGTTACACGTAATAGAGCTCTAGTTTAATTAAAGGTCCAGTTTTATGCGAAAATGCTTTTTTTTCTATAAATAGTCTCCCAAATTTACGGTTACAAACTTCTAGAGTAGGTAGAAAGCATCATTAGACACCATAATCATATAGAAACCTATAGTCGCAAATGGATAGTTTTTGTTGCACGTGAGGTTTTAAGACTTTTATCATTCGCAAATGATAGACATATTCAAAAAGTCTATCTCATTTTGGTACTATAAATACATTTATGCCAAGGAGTCGATTTTTAAATAACCCTTCACTTGGCAACCTTAATACTTTGTCATGTTTGAAATAGTTAATGATTTTGTGTCTCTGTAATAGATTTATGCCCTTCGGTTCCAATATTGTGATTGTGATACTTAATAATGTACTTTACCTAGTCAATAGTTTATTAATTTAGGACAACTTGTATAGAAGTAGGAATTGAAGATTGTGCACTAGTGCTTGTCGGCAACTTCAAAGCATAATCCTATAATCGAGCGTAATTTTATCATTTACTGAGTTTGAAATGAATTACCAATATGAAGATCCTAAATATGTGGAATCAGCGGTCATTTCATTGAGCAGTGTATGCAGTATGGCAATATTTTTAATGATTCCTGTAGCAAATTGCCCTCCCCATATGCTTAACACCAATATCACATTAATTGCGGCGATCCCATTATAGAGATATAAATATTTCACGCCGAGATACGTTTGAATTGGATTTTGCACCGTATTCAACAGCGATAATATCGTAGATAATGCACCAAATGCACACGATATGCACAGAAATACGATCGTTGATAAGATACAGCCTGCATTCAAAAAGTTCTTCCTATCATCCTGATCTGAAACATTATAAATTGTGCTAAGTTAGTAATGAATAAAGGATTCATGTACATCTTTCCGAGTTGCATTGCAGAATGCTTTCGGAATACAACTGGAAAAGATGTAGTCGTTGTTGTGATAATGTAACACTAACCTAAGTAGAGAGCTGGCATAAAAACTTTGGGTGCAGCAAATGTGCGTTGGACTTCTGTGCATCCATCCATTGATGTTTCCACCCGTTGTCCATCATACAGCCTGCTCAATTGATCGAAGCGCTTTTCCTTCGTATATCCGCATAACATTGCACAGACATTATGTTTCCATAAACACGTCACTGAAATTTAAAAAAATAACCAATTAAAGCTAAAAATAACAAAACGATCTAATTGTACTTGCTTTGTATTTCGTAGGCGGTGGATGCACCAATGTGTAACTTATAGACTCCTTTAAATAATCCATAATGTACGTTGCTGGGCTGCTCATTCTCATTGATGCCATTGAATTTTGTATCAGATATAACCCATTGTTCGGTTGCCAAAGAACTTAACGATAATATTGTTGCTGCAAGAGAGGTTAAAAATGTTAGAAAGACGTAGCCGCGTTTACTTGTAGCCATTTTAGTATCACCAATTGAATTAGATAAGATAATAGTTTGGAAGATAATGTTAACACCCACGGACTCAACATTATAGATTAGATTAATCCTAAAACGCAACACACGTGAAAAGTAAATATTTCGAAAAAGTAAATAGTGTATGTAATGTTGCATATACATAAAATTGTTAGCCGCCTATGTTTCAATAGTCAAACTATACAGTTCAAGAACATTAGCGCTGCTCTCATAAAACTCATAGTTACTTTTAATTTTAAAGGTTGCTAACGCTGATCAATTTTGACACAATGTTTATTAGCAAATTGTAAATAAATGGAAATGGAAGTGTTACCAGTAAATTATCTCCCAGGCGATCCACTACTCATTGAAAACATCGTCTGTGAATTGAAATCGCAAGGTATATTTGATAGTTTTCGAAAGGAATGTATTGCCGACGTCGATACAAAGCCAGCATACCAAAATTTGAGACAAAGAGTGGAAGGTAGTGTTAGTGGTTTCTTGAAAAAGCAGCGATGGAGCGCCGAAATGAACAAGAACCACGTCAGAGAGATGCTGCGCAAGAATATCTACGAGTGAGTATCGTTTGAAATGTGAATTAACCTAAATTAACATCTCTGTGGTATTGATATAGATCAGGATTTTTAGAGACTGGCGTTGAACGCATTGTGGACCAAGTAGTGAATCCGAAGATGAATAGCGTTTTCCTACCGAAAATCACAGAGGTCGTCTATAAGTATTTGGGAATAAAGCCTGAGAAGAGCGATTGTGATAACAGTCATTTGCTGCCGACAGATTTGGAAGCTGTATCGCCCGAATCCGATCACAATAAAAACAATGATGATCAAGACGATAAAATGGATATTTGTGACGATGATAAGAATGAGGATAAAGATGAAGAATCGCCGCCGTTTGAACCACTAGATGACAATATACTAAACAACGAGGAAAATTCAATCGATTCACATATTAGTGGATTTTCAGCGCTTGGCAGCCACGATTCGAATCAAAGCGAAGCACAAAAACCACTGCAAATCGATTTAGATTCGCAGACATCCAGTGAAACTAAGAACGTCAATAGCAGTGACGCCGAGACCAATAGGAGAGATGACAAGAAAGAGCATTCGTCACGATCCAGAGAAAAGTCAAGACATAATAGCAGTAGCAGTTCAAAGCATCACAGTCGCTCAAATCATAGCAAGGATCCGCATAAGCGCAGTCATCGTTCACGATCCCGCGACCGCAAGCGCGAATCTACCTCATCGCGACACAAATCGAGCAAATCGCGGCATCGTTCTCGCACGCGTTCGCGCGACCGCAAGAAGCACTCCTCATCGTCGTCGTCGAAATCATCACGGCATGATAAGGATCGCAAGAAGCGCAGCAAGGACGATCATTACAGCTCGAAAACGCGTCCCGAACGGCAACGCTCCACCGATCGCGATTCAAACGATGGTGTCACGTCTAACAAATCGTCAAACAGCTCGTCGAATTCCTCATCGACCACACAGACGAGTAAACAATCTGGCGGCGGCGGAAACAGCCAGGAAATTATACAAAATTGTGAGGGGACTACAAAGGCGGCAAGTTTAACGATAAGCGCCGATAAGTTTGCCGCAATGGAAGCGCAACTAAACTCCCATATCGATTTCAATTCGTACGGCGGCGAGGATGAGCAATTCATGTATTTTAGTGAGAATGCAATAGACAGCGCCGAATCGAATCGCACGAAGACAAAGAACATTATGCGCAAATTAGATGAGGAGATACGCGACATTGAATCGAAAATTGCGCTTAGTATATGCAATAATCTACCTTTATTAGATAATAAGCGTAAATCCAGTGATAAGTTAACGAGTTTGAAGCGAATTAAAAACAATAATCATTTGGTTGTTGATAATGGTAATGTGTGAAATGATTATAAAGAGAATTCATTCATTGATTTTGCTTTTTTTTGTTGGTGTTTTTGCAGAATTTTCACTGCCACTAAGTCCCGCCGAGAGCGATTCGTCGTTCGATAAACGCGTCCAGGATGTGGCTGTACTCAATGAGTCGAAGCGTAAAATCAATAACAGTACACAACGCTACTCGAGCGAGGATCTGTACAAGCCACGTTTGATGTTCAAATCGCGACGACGAGGAAATTTAGATTAGTATTTAATTTATTAATATATATTTTCTGTAATTTAAAATTTATTATCACATATTTTTAAACTAAACAATCAAAAAAAAACATTTAGATATTAATTAATATAAAAAAACCAACAACAAATTTTCTTACAGATTAAAAATAGAATGCAAACAGGTTGCCAACACATATCACATATCGAAAAATTAGCGTTTTGCTTTGATTGCAAACACGCTTATTATACTTAACGCAACAATCCATATTAGCGTAATAAAAATTCCATTCATTACCGTTCCGTCACTCAGCGGATAGCCTTTTTTAATGACTTGCCGGAGTGAGATGATTGGTATCGTAAATGGCAGGCATTGTGAGATGAATTTCAATACAGCCGGTTGCGCTTCCAACGGCCAAACCATTCCTAACAATAACAATATTAGTATAGTGAGACATCTGATTCATAAATTATTTGTGGCGGTATTGTTTGCACATAATGTTTAAAAAAAACAAAATTATTTCTAAATATGGTAAAGCATAATGCTGGATTCACAATGCACGTAAAACTAATACTTCAAATTCGCGAATACAATAGTGGCGATCTAGCATTGACAATGTTATTATGTTATTTCTAATGAACTTATTACGTTAGATTAATGCATTCATAATGACAGAAATATCAGTCATTTTTCTAAAAATGACAACGAAATATGACCTTCGTATATGTCAAAATTATAAGTAATGCGTGAAAGTTTGGAGTTTGCAAACTTCTGGCACTAATTTTAAGTCAACGTATTAATTCTGCGTTTGTGAATGATATTGAAACCAATTGTACATTGTGAATGCAGCATAATTACACATGGTGCGTTTCAAACTTAAAATAACATTGTGCCGTCCTAAATGTACATTCAAGTAGATGAAAATTGGTAAAAATTTTAACAGTTCAAGCTATGCAAGGCAAGTTGTTACGCTTCAATGATATGGTAATTAGAGGGATGATCCAAGTCATTTATTTACATGACTTTCGCGCAAGCACTTTCCCTTCATAGGCGTAGCCACTTTTCCGAATAAATGGAAATGTCATAGTAATGAATCATGCTAGTACTGTGAATTACTAATGGATGAAATCCGATTCTTGATAAAAAAAAGTATATTGTCAAGGAATTTTTAATTGGTTTTCTTCGAGTAAATCGGAGCGTGAGAAGCCTTTAACGATTTATAAATACTACGTTATAATAGCAATTGATGTTTGGAAACATTTCATTTCATTTCATTTCCATTATTAATATTGATATTGATTTTGACTTACACATAGTTTTTAAATAAAAAAATGATTTGTCACCTTATTCATGATTTAAATTTTCAAGACATACTTTAAAGTAAATTACTTTGAATTCTATTAAGAAATATACATGCGTTATGTGTCGTTTACGTAAAAAGCTTTTATAAGTTTAATAAAACAGTACCTAATATTTCTAAATAATCATTTTGTATGAAATTATCAATTTTGAATAACTCAATAACACTAAAGTATTGACAAATTATTAGTGACGTATGTAGTTTTTTTAATCCATTTATAAATAGTTTTACTGCAGTGAACTATTAAAAAAAGTCTTGCTTACTTTTGGAACACGCCATATACAGTCGGATTCGGATATTTTAAACAATGCAAAATTATCAAAATTTGGATAAACTGATTGTTTTATGATATTCGCTTTTATATGAGAACACAACTGGATATACGTCGAAGTGAGTATAATTTTTGATACGTATTTTATAAAAAACGATAATTTTACAAAATGCCAGAATCCATAATAAAAATGTGCAATCAAGTCAACCAAGAATAATTATGATTCAACCTAATGTTTAATTATTCATACCACAAAGTAAAATCATCGGATAAAATAGACCTGTCCCAATTGTATTTGCAGCTGTATGATTATCCGCCACAATCGAAACCCAAAAACCTAAAAATTCAATGTTCATGATTTTATAAGCAATCATTTATAATATTTAATTTAGATGTACATACCGAAAACCATTCCGGTGAGACCTTGCAATACCACAAATAAGAATATCAAACTAATTTTGCCAATGTATTCAATTCCATATAAGAAAAATGTCAAAACAACAACTTCCATCGATTGTATCACGACGAGCATAAATTGTGTGATAAAGTGAGTGATAACAATCTCCAGTGATGAAACACCTGCCACGATCGAACGATCCCAAACGCCTTCCAAACGGTCAGTGACGATTATAGTGGAGGTGAGTGTTGTGCCCAAGAAAAACATCACCCTAAAATATTTAGCATGCAATATGATATTTACGTATGTAGTAAGTGGTAATGAGCCGTTTAAACTATAAATCAAAGACTAATAAATATAATCGAATGATAATATTTTTATGAAAAAGTAATTCCTATATTTTGTTTGTTAAATATCTTTGATTCAGCTTGTTGAGTTGCAGAAAGAGCGTTAATTGAAAATCCAGGTATTATTGTTGCAAAAGTAATCAGAATTCTGATTAAAGTGTAAAAACTAATTTTTGAAGTTTGAAATTACATTTTTAGGTAAAAAATCGCAAGAAGTTAATACATTTTTGTCTTGTTAAAATATATAAAACAATTGATAAGATAGAACAAAATAAATATTTAATAAACATTTGTTTGACTATTTAATGGATATATTTCGACCTTACGATTGTCATCAGGACATCTTGCTAGTTTTGTTAATCTTGAATCTATAAATAACAATTTTTTAATGACAACGTGACAAAAGTCGCTGAAAAAACAGAAACTTTTGTGAAAATCTAAAAAATATTAATCTTCTTTTACTATGTTTTGACTTTAACCTTAAAGCATTGCATAAAAATTAGATGAATTACTTTTTCTAATAAAAATAATATCATTCATTTAAGTCTATGTTTGTCGCTTTAAAATTGCTATTGGACAACGTTATATAATACATACGTAAGTAATACACCCGGTACCATAAAGTTTGTGTAACTCTCATCCTCTTCACCATATTCAAAGGAAAAGCGTAGCGGAATTTCACCCAATTTCGGAATCAATTCGCAATCCTTGAAAAGTGACTTGCTGAAATCGATGTATCGCTTGAGTAGTTTATACTTAATTGTCTGGCCAATTTGGCGATCTACAAATTTCGTACATAAAAAGCGTTGTTGTAATGCTTGAATGGATTGTGTTAACACTTACTTGACATGTCCAGCCAAACATTCACCTGGCTGTTTTCCAACGTTGCATCGCTAATACGTCGTCCTTGATTCAGACGCGCCTCAAAGGATTCGCTAAAATTTGATGCAATATACATTACACCAACAATTTTACCATGCTTAATATCGTCGATTGCCTTGTCATACTCATCATAATTTATCTAAAATTTATATATTTTTATATAGTTAGCTTGATTTAAATTGTGTACAGTGGAACCTCGAGATATACGCGGCTCAACATACGAGCATTTTGAGATACGAGCTGCGGCTCTGAGTAATATTAAGTTAAACATTCTATTTGAGAAACTAGCTGTAATTCGAATAGTCTTCGCGTCAGATGATAAAATCGCGGCATTATTAATTAATAATGCATCCCGTTTGAGATGCCAGTTGATTTAGTAAAGAGACCGCTCTTGGAACGTATTAAAGTCGTTGTCTCAAGATACCACAGTATATTAACTATTTTACTAACCAAATTAAACATCGGATCCTGTATCTCGTTGATAAATCGACAGCCCAAATCGAAAAAGTGGCATGAGGTAAAATCGTAGTGCATAGCAGTGCCAACTTTCGTATAATTAGCACAATGTGTTGATAAGCTTTCGTCGTTAATGACCCCAATCTTGATTGCTTTAATATCGCCACCAACAGCCAGTAAAAACGCCAACATCTCAATAATAGGAAAGATAAACGTAAACGCCATTCCTCTGTGAATATTTAATTCGATAATAATGTTAAGCGATTAATAATAACATTGTGTTCGAAATGAAAAAAAATACTATAAAGTGAACACTTAATGGGTAAAACTTAATTCGCTGTATCCATTTTTTAAAGAAAATCAACACACAAATATTGTGCTTTCGATAGAATATGCAACAAATAAAAATATTTAAAAAATCTAGATCCATTTAATTCGTGTTTTTGATTCGTGTATCTTCCAAAAAAAAATATTAACCGAAAAAGTATACTCGTGTATAAAGTTCAAGCCTCGGGACTTTTTATGGAATTTTTAAATAGAGGTTCTATTTAATGCTTATTTAACGATTTTCAAATATTCAATAGATGATAAACCATATGTTTTAAGTTTACAAATGCGATCTAATTTTTGAAAATAGTAAAAGTCATTAGATTCAAAGGACCTCAGCTCGATTTATCTTCTATCAAGTAGAAACTAGCAAATCCATATTAGTTTTACCCCACAACAGTGACCACGCTTATCACATTTTGTAACAATCTAATAAGATACAAGAAACCAACCCTGAATTGCGAAGAAACTGTTTCGTATTCTTCGACAACAATGATTTTAGCCGACGCCGATTCAGATTGAATGCACCCGTTGTCGTCTCATAGATCACCGGCTCCTTCTTATGCAAGACTTCCGTCGACGCATGTCCAATGTCCATAATGCTCGCATTGCTACTCGCCGGCGACACCAGCATCGAATTGTTCTGCTCGTCGATGACGTTGTCACTCACGTCCGATAGACGGCCCTCCTCCTGCCGGCGACTCAATATGAGAAACACCTCCTCGAGTGTGTCGGTGTTGAATAGCTGTAAAAGGCCATCGGGACTGTGTTCAGCTAATAAGCGGCCTTCACGCATCAAGCCAATCTGTAAAATGTTAACACGTGCATTGTTTTCATGAGATATAGCAAATGGATTAATCATAGATTGAATTGAAATCTCCACTACAAAATGAAAGTTGTTGCAATTGATAAATTACTTGTTTGATTCTCAACGATATGTTTTTTAAATAAGATAGACATTTTGCACCATGACATGTTTATATTTGCAAATCATCCGAAGTGTTTTTTTATTACTACTTTTATTTTTTAATTGCATGTTTTTGATACATGTCACAACAGGCTAAAAATAGTTAAAAAAACCATTTGTAGGATGCACAATAAATAACAGAAATTCAGTTAATGCATTTGTTCCAAAGCTTATCATCAGAACAAATGATGATGATTCATTCAATAAAATTTATGCAGAAATGCATTTCTCGTTGGTATTTTAATAAAACTAATGTCTATTCGAAAAATATTATAAATGTTAGAAGTTCATCTGCAATTTGATTGAAAAAAAGGTTTAACAGATTTCCGCTGTATGTATCCATTTTGATACAAACCTTTTTTTTCTGGACTATATGAAAAACGCATTCCTGCGCTAGTATCTTACGTATTAATTTAATTAGATTCCTACATTTCAACATCACTCTATGTCTATCTATGATCAATAAATCAAGTTTTATTTGAATTTGACATTCATGCATGACAAAAAGAGAATGCCACTGATTTATGGTTAAATTTTAAGTAGAAAATCAAAATAATTGACTCAAAAGTGAAAATATTTTACATTTAATATTTGTTTAAATTCTATAAAAGCAATTTTGCATTAAAAATGTTCACTTTGGAATTTTGAATTTTGTGTGTGTACTGCGCGTTGTACTAGTGTTGGAAACTTAGAAACATTGTTCCAGTACTTCTTTTTTGAGACTGAAAGCATTACAGAACTATTTCTTATGACTTATCTTATAAGTAGATGGTCTGATAAGTTTCGAGCCTTCTTAACTTATTACATTTTTTATAAGTTTTCATGTTTTATTTATTTTCGTAAAGAACCGAAATATAGCAAAAACGTAAAAAAAACTTCAAATAATGATGTAAAAAAGGACCAAAACTTTTTAAACTACCCTTGTATAACATTTCAACTAAGAGATTATCAGGAAAACTTCCGACACATACAATTACTGATTAGAGTTATAGAAATTTTAAGAAAACATTATAGATTGTATAAGTTGTAATTGTATAATTTACTTTAAAACACTTTCAGCTGTTACCAACGCTTCTGACTATGACAAAATAACAAAAATGAATTCCTGTTAGGAAAACAAAGTTTATAGAATTTTTAAAAACAGAAACAAATAATTAACATACATTTTCATACATTTAGCCATCAGCTTAATGTCTTTTGCTTTTTACCTTCAGTCTGTTATGCAACTGGCATTACATCAAAACCTATTAGATTAATCTAGAAATAATTAATGCATGCAACAATAATATGCAGAATAAGATTGCAACAACGACAACAAAAAAGAAACATATAAAACAAACAATAATGTGATCTGATTGTGAGTGGGAAATTTATCATAACTAACCTAAAAATCAAACAAAATCAAAGTGTAACTACTGACTTTCGCGTCATTTCGTAACAAACAAGTGCAACAACAGCAAGAACAATTTTAATTGGAAAAATAATACTTCTTATATTAGATTAATAATAATTGTGGTTTAAGATATATGTAATACGCCGCGCGCTTTGCAAAAAATACGCCTATCTATTATAAATTGCATGCACTCAAGTGTCTCACCTTTGTATGGTGTATATTGTATACACGTATTATTAATACATTAATACTCATTTTTGAAAGGCGCGATTCTACATATTACGTTTTTTCCTTGCTGGCTATAATATTAATTACATTTTGCATAATAATAATCGCCAGGAATCGCATTAAAACAAATGAATGTATTAATCCGCATCGCATAATCAAGGTCGCGGCGTTTCTGTCAACTTTTCAATGGTTTTTATTGTAATATTAGATGTAAGCACTCACTCTGTTCGCTTGACGTGCCTCCTCAATGTAATGCGTCGTGATGATGACAGCGGTATTTTCCTTTTCCGCAATGGCCACCAGATACTTCCATATTCTAGAAAAAACAAAAATATTCATATAATATTTAGAAGAAAAAACGAACAAGTTCTAAATCTTCTAACTAATGATAATGAAAATCGATCAATAACACATTTGAATATAGATTAAAATTGTCGTTTTGTGCTTTTTTTAGAAAATGCCAACTTTCAATTGAACGATTAAAATAAAATGCATACTTATTAATCAATTAATTGGCTAATTAAATAATTAATGCGTTTAGCGATTGTAAAAAAAACAAGAGTAAATAAAATGCACACATGCATTTGTCACCTTCACCTTCACTGCATCATGTGTAATAACAATTTATGCAAGAAATATCTAGAAGAAACTTTCACGTCCAGATTTTTCTAGCAAAATATACATATTATAATTTCAATAATCAAATATTTAGGACAAATGAATATTATAATATCTTCAATAAAAAGAAATGTTTTTAAAAATTTTTAATTTATTGCATGCCCATTAATTATGTAAATAATGCAACGAAATATTATATTCACTACAAAGATATTTAGGCATGAACAGAAAAAAATTTAAAACTTTGTTGGCAAATGATTGAAAATACAAGGTATGGTATCTACTTAGTAGCGGATTTACTATTAGGTGTTTGAGGGCCCTGCAAATCAAATAACTCCAAAACACATAAATGATCAAAAGTCACGTTTTATTTTCCAGTCTTTAAAATAACTTTTCTATAAACAATTTAGAAAAATAAAATGTCGAAGTACGGAATTTAGTCGGTCCTTAAGCGAATGCGAACTTTATAACGCCGCAGGCCCACTTAAGGCTATATCGGCCACTGTATCCATTACAACAAGAATAGTGAAACTATACAGCCAGGAAGAAAATTTCCATGGCACTCAAGAACATCTACCCAAGTTCAAACGTCCTGAGGCCAATAATTTTTGGTGGTCCAAAACATATTTGAATAGTAGGCATAAATAGTTGTATTTTAAGTGCTTCAAAATCAATCGTGTCCTAACTCCTAGGGCTAAAGCCTATTTAGCCCAATAGATATGGGGCCAATTAAAAAAATATGTGCAGAAATTGCTCTTATTTCTCAAGAATTCCCAACAGGCTTTTCCAATAGGACTTAAAAGAGTATAGCAAATTTGCTAAAGTTAAGTGCAAAAATGGCACTATACACAAACTTAAACACTGTTGATATGTGTAATACGTGCTGTAATACGTTGTTTAAAAAGTAAAATTCATATTTTCTTAATTTTTGAATAAACTCGTAATCGGATATTTATTACTAGAGTAATCGACACGGAAAGAATACAACTTCCGGACTTACACAATAAGGTCGAAATTTAAACTAGACAAGTCTATTACGAAAATAAGAGATGGTGGATGTGCAATGACATTCTATTTCTCGAATTATGCTATTTGTCCTAACCTATTTAAGCTTTATAACATATATATCCACTCTTATATAGGCAATATTTTATAGTTTTGATATGTTTTCTAATTAAAAAAATGTATTTATAATAATAACTTGCGTTTATGGCAACTGACTTATTTTTTATCTGTCAGGTATGTTGCTCTTACGTGCCGATTACTATAGCACATACATAGTATTTTATATTATTTAGCGTCATATGTCTTTTGTACTAAGAATTATAAACCATAATAATCACACATTTCAAATATTTCTGACTAATACGTTTGTTGTTGCGTACAGATAGAGACAATAGAGAAAAATAAAAAACCTGCAATTTCTGTGAATTTTAGTGTGGCATATTAATAATTTCATAATTTATTGCAAAATTTATTATTTATTGCGCTTCCTCATTAAAATTCAAAAGTCAGCAAAGTCAAAGTTAACTAATAAAATTTATTTGATTAATTATTCGGAATTATTGAATCCCAACCTTGTGTTATTTTCCTTTAGTAATTAAATAATAAACATGTTTTAAAATACCTATTTTAATTATTTACCTAAGAATTCGCATATATTAGGAAATATTTTTTTATTGCCGTAATATAATAATAATATGTTACCTTATATTTACCAATAGAGACTTGTATTTAATTGTATTGTAATTGAAATATTTATTGAATGTATAACTAACTCGTGGGAAGTATAATACTTTCAAGTATGTATGAATGCATCAAATTTAATAAATAATTCTGTTGTTGACATTATTTTTGTCCGCTAAATCGATTTATATGAACTAGATCGCTACTAGAAATCATCCGCAGTGAGACGTCAATTCCACCAATTCACAAATTTTACAACGTTATAAATATTAGCATAAATTTGTTTAGTTTATTTTTAGAACGACAATTGCTGATATCTAATTTGAATAAATTGGGTATTTTCTAAAAATTTTATGAAATCTACGCCGTTATAACTGCGGCAATAAACCTATTCACCCAAATTGTCATTTAATCAATCGCAAATCGAAAAGATGTTCCACATATTGCGTGGGACAGTCGCAGATTAAAGGTTATCCCCTACACCAGTGTTTCTAAACTTTTCCTTATTTGTGGACTGGCAAACCTAACAATATTTTTTGCCGAGCAGTATTGCAAGTAGGTTCAATCAATACCCACATTCGTATACGATTTTATAAAACAAATACCATACATGAAGAATAGTGGTCCCTAAACGACTCTTTTTGACAACGGGTCAATGTATACCTAAAAAATTCATATTTAAACAGCCAAAGAGGATACCTTAGGTCCGCACCTAGCTTTTGTGCTCAATTTGTTTAGCACAGCGATTCCCAACCTATTTTTTATTCGTTATTTAGTTATTAAAGTATCTAAATTCTTTTGTAACCTCTAAGCAACTGAACGTGTACCTTAAGAGTACGCACACTCCATAGGTTGGGAACCGCTGGTTTAGCATATTTGCGTCAAATATCACATCATGAATAAAAATTCACAATTTAAAACAATCACATGTACCAAATGTGGTTTGCTCATCCCTGCCCTACGGTATCCCACATTCGATTTTCTGTGCCAGATTGTCATATTCCAGAATATTTACATTATTTCGCACTAGATTTTGATTGTTATGTCTGACAACCTTTGTACATTAATTGTCTCGTCACCTTACCTTACTTGCATGCAGACCCGGCACGTGGCTTTTGCGAAGTGTTTATGACACACGGATGCATCAAAATAAAGTATAACACATTTTCTAATTATTATTTACTCGTTTGAAGCGTTTCTGGCACGTATCAATTACGATTTTTGCGCATATTTTATTGAAATTGTAAAGACAGTAAATAAAACTTGATGAAAATTTTTTTTGGATATCATAATATTAGTATTGTTTCTCCTATATATTCTAAACATTTTATTTATTTCCTATGTTTTTTTTAAACCAGAGTAATCAAACAATGTTAGGAAAATTCGGTTAAATAATATCAATATTCATAATTTTTATCTATTTTAGGCCAATAAAATGTTTTCAAATAAAAACGCTAATAAATAAATAACTCATATACCACTTTTAAATAAAAAATAATTAAAACTATATTTTTGTTTAGGAGGAGTACGTAGCTAATATCACGAAGCTGCAATTTTACATATTCAAAGTATATTAAGATCGTACCTGTCTCGCAGTACAGGATCTAACCCAACGGTTGGTTCATCCAATATCAAAATTTGTGGCTTGTGCAGCAAAGCAGTGGCAAACGACACACGCCGCTGCTGACCGCCACTGCAATTCTTCAAAAAACGATCATCGGGCGGCAGCTCAAGCAAATCCTTCAGTCGTTTAAATCGTTCGGCAATCAAGTTATCCGGAAGATTTAATATACGACCAAAGTAATAAATGGCATCTTTAACAGTAAATTCGCCAACCAAGGCAATATCCTAAAAAACAACAATAAAAATTGATAATCCCAGCAACGATTGCATCATAATTTTGTTTTCTATTTTACGATGTTTTAATATGATGATTTATTTACAATACCTGCGGCATATATCCAACAAGGGTGCCCGGCACGCCACTACCCTCCGTGCCCGGTCGCTTTCCCATCACCGTCACCTCGCCGGCGTCCAACTTTTTGCGTCCAACGATGCAGCTGAGCAATGTGGTCTTGCCGCAACCGGACGCGCCCAATAACCCATAGCTACACAGACAATTAATTAATTATTACTCTAGAAGAAAATGGTTGGTAGAAAAGTTATGTAAATACCATCGCGGAATGATTATGCTGAACGCCATAAAAATATTTAATCTCGTTGATAGATAAAAACTATTTTATTTTTATTAAAAAAAAAACATTTTATGGTGTTCGGCTTAACTATTACGCGGCGTGGCAATCATATAATCATAGTCCAAAAAACAATATTGTCCGAAAAATATCAGTTTCATTGTCAATATCAGGAACTACCATATATTAGGAAAAGAAACATAATAGTTAAATAGTATCTATTAAATTCAAGCAACCTTTAGCACATCTAACGCTACATACGTAGGACATAACAAAAATTAGTCCTGATTGCTTGTTATATCGCCAAAATATCCCAAAAACCTTCGACGTCGCAGTACGGTCGGTTTGACGTCGAAACGTTATTTCGATCTTCATTCACTCAATGGTCGGTCGTATAAACGTCTTGCAACGACCAATATTTTGTTTTGTCGGATACAAACCTTTTTCCAACCGTTGTACGACGCTCCTTTTTTTGGAGGTCAGATTTAAGTCGTCGTATGACGGTTATTTCACGTCAAATTTTGGTCATACATTATTTGGTCGTCGAATGATCGTCTATCGGCGGGCCCAAATATGACGTTTTAAATTTTAGACAATTAGTCAATTAAATGTGGCTTTAAATTGACAAGATAATAGCCAAAGTTTATGCTATACATTTAAAATCTAAATAATTTGTTTATACCTATATATTTGTTTTTATTTATAGGATTTATTATATTTTATTTTTAATGTGTCATTTAATTACCATTTACAAAGTAAATGGAGATTTGCCAAATTATTTTTGCCTGATTTTTATAAAAAAAACTTCTTTAATTATTAAATAATTAGTGTATCAACAAAATACCCATTTTTTGTGTTTTTTAAATGTAAAACATGCATATCAATATTTATTATATTATATAACTATCGAATATTAAATATTTTAATTAGATTAAAAAATAGTGCAATTATTTTGCAAGTGTCGTCTCTACTAGCAATATTCTCGCCAATTTTGAAATAATATTCGGCGGGTGAAACACTATATACTATTTTTAGATCCAATTTCAATATTTATTTCAGTAGCGTAACTATAGGGACGCAAATAAACGCATTGCGTAAGGGTACGTTGGTCTTAAGAGCTGCTCTTGGGTCCACAAATCATGAATTTTGAAAAAATTAAAACCATTTTTTTAGTTATATTGAGTTGTAAGGAATTGTTTGTAACCCCATTTGTCAGGGTTAATTGTCACATGATATGTAAGATTAAAGGTCTAGAAAAATTATTTTAAATTGCTCGGTAATTCTATTTTAATATAGTAATTAATATGACTATAAAAACGAATAGCGGTTAAAATTTTTTTCCATATTAGTAATTAAAGATGCATGGCAAAAAAGACAATAAGAAAATTTGCAACAATATAAACAAAAAAACAACATTTTTTAATATAAAGTCTGAGGCAATTTTTAAAATTTTGCATATGGGCCCAAAAAAATCTAGTACCCCACTGGTTTATACCCTACGCTGACTTGATTGAATATAGACTCATTCTAGATGACCTTTACCTTTGATATTTTATGGGTGAATTAAACACTATTAAAACTATAATAATTGTTGCTATCCAGCTTCTAATTCACGGTTGCCTAGACAACTTGATGGCGTAGTTGCGGTAAAAACCATTTTTCTTCTAATTTTGTGAATTTTAAATAATTGCAACCCAAAAATATTACATTAAAAAGAGGCAGAACTTTTCAAAACACGAAAAACTAATCAAAACTTTGAAATATACTTACATGCAGCCACGCGGCACTTTCATGGTCAATTTCTTCAAAATCTGTTTTTCGCCATACGATTTCTCGGCGTTTTTTACATACACAGCATAATCATCCATGGTGCGAACTTAACTTTCGGCTAGAAAAAAAAAAACAAAAACAGCAAATTACCAACGTTTTAATTGGCCACACCATCGAGAGCAAAAATATACATAATGATAATTACATAATCATAATCGATTAAATTCAAATTACCAGCAAAGTAATGATATTCATAATTAGAAGAAAAAACACAGCGATTAATATTAGCTGTTGCTATCGATAAATTTATATAAGTTTTAAAATACATCGCAATAAATATCGCATCGCGCTTCTTTTGTTTTGCACAGCTGCTATACAAACATTTATTTTTCCAATATCCGTGCATAATAATTACGCGTTTTACTTATTGCTAATCAATATGAATTTAACTAAATTGCATTTTATAATACATTCACATACACAATCAATTGCAAACAACAATCGAGGTATAAGTAATATAATAAAAAATGAAAGGCAAAAATGATGATTATTTTTTTATTCAATAGATATAAATTAAACGATTGCGTTTGTTCCATTAAAACAGTTACTTATTAATTTTTTTTTCGGACGATTATCTAACGCACATATATATAATGCGGTAGTAGTAGTAGTGGTAGATTCGTTTGTTGATAAATTATTTATGTATAGAAAAGAAAAAGTGTAAACCCGAAATGTTTGCGCGCAGGAGATAGCGCTATGGTGGGAAAGGAGATAGTTCACCAAAAAAAAAGTCGATGGTATTATATAATTTTTTTTTCTAATCGCACACATTTTTTAATGTTTGGTAATGTTTTGCGCGCTGCGCCGACTTCTTTTCCCCACTGACCGAATTTTATGCTAAACAACACAAAAATGGTTATGTGATACATATACAGGGTGTGCGCTACACGCTCGATCGCAAATTATACAACATTAGCGCATTATTAATTAATGCCTTTGTCTATTATTTTTATGTCACGAATTACCTCTCATATGTAATGTAATAGGACGCGTTACGCGGCGTAGATTATTAAATAATTCATACGCAAGGAAATGTATTTTTGAATATCTATATAGCTATTCTTTTTTTTTCGACCGTCCGGCTTAATTGCCTTGTTAATTTGCGTCATTATTTTGGATGTTGCAAAATTAGATGAGCACGGTTAGATAATAATCTATACTACTACCTAGTACTACTGGAACGCACATATTGCATAATTGCTTTAAATAATAGATTTTTTTAACGCAAATCGTTAGTTTTTTGTTTCGCCGGCGTATATTTTTTGTTTCTCTTCATTGATTGAATGAGCCGTGTTGTGTAATGATAAACTGGGTGATTTAATAGATAATTGCCTGTTCGCCGTGCTTACTTATTATTAGATTAGTGCAAAAAAAGGTTGAAAATGCAGTGCTGTAACAAGGAAGCACAAAATTCAAATTTAAATGTTAAAGGTTTACTTTTATTAAATAAATACACCAATTCATTTGGTGCCAAAATAACGTAAAAAAGAAATTATCTGCACGCTGAGTTTGCATATTGTTAATTTAATGCAAAAAATATTGTAATTAAAAAAGCATTGGCGTAACAAAGACACCAGCGAAAAACGACGAAAAGGTCAAAGTTGAAATTTTTAAACTAAGTTCATACAATTTGCAAAATAAATACTATACTAAAATTAACTACTACGTCATTTAGAATATCATAATGCAAAAAATGCAAATAATGCCAATTTACCACGCCTGCTTATCAAATTAGAGGAAAAATAGAAACGTAATAAAAATGTGGGCAGATTCCAGCATAAAATGTGAAATTCTAATTTTGTTTCATAAAATTAATACAAAGACTAACTCCAAGTAGCACGTTTGGTGCAAGAAAGACAATTGGCTGTTTGTTGTGCTTCCTTATTATCAAATTAGTGCATATGGCTGAGAAAGACATTGGCGTAACAAAAAAGTAAGCACAAAATATTACAAACATCCAAATTTTTAATTCGAAGTTAAGTTGTTTTATGGCAAAAAAGTATGAATGCAAAGTTAATACAAAGACCAATTTATTATGTTATTAAAAAGCCAATTACCTTTTAGTATCAGCTTGTTTACTAATTATTAAATTAGTACAAAGAATGATTAAAAATTCTAATTTTTTAGGTCAAATTGAATATAAAAAGTATTTCTTAATAAGAAATTTGATGCAAAATTATGCAAAAGAGGAATTTGTCTATAGATTTGTTCAAAAAGCAGTGGCGTAACGAGGAATCCAGCGACATGTAAAAGATACCAACCAAACTTGAAATTAAATTGTGTAACAATAACATGCAGAAGCTAATTATTATATTTGTTGCAAATTATAATTAATTCAAAACAAAAGACAAACAATTGCAAAATTTTCCAATAATTTGCGTCACATGAAGTTTGCTTTTAACACATTTCTTTTTTTATCCAAAGCGCAATTCTGAAAAAATACTATTTCTCACAACACATCCTCTTATACTTACAAAACAAACTAAATAAATATTAAAATTTTCTAACTCATTAAATCATTAATTTGTCATACTATGCATATTATTTGCATTCTATAAACTTTGTTTAAACAATCAATTAGCGAAAAACAACAATTTTCAGCTTACATAAGTTCTTATCGCGCGCACCATAAAATCGCAAAAATTATAACACCAGCGCTTATCGTTGTTGTTTTTTGCACAACAAAAAATTCGCCGAGAAATCATGTAACGCATTAACTATTAATAACTCACCCCAAAAGAAAAATCAAACAAGTATTCAAATCGATGACGATTTGAGATTATTGCACATCCGCACAGTGCCCAAAAAAATAAGAGGCGCGCAATACTCTCACGTCTTCGGCAAGCAGACAGGCAAGGCGTGTGTGAATTCGTTTCTTGCACGTGTGTATGCACACTCGACGAACGCGCACCAATTTCTGTGTTCGTTAAAAACGCGCGCCGTCACACAATCCGTCGACCATAGTAGGTACCCAATCTAGAAAATAAAAATGCGTGCGTATGTGTGTAGAAAAATTGTATGGTGTTGCGCACGCCAGCCACCGTTCACATCTCTTTTTCCAATCCCATTCTTCTTTCCAATAATATGATATTTATTAATAGTGTAAAAAAAAGTATACGGTGATTAAGTGCGGCCTTGCATTGTGCGCACAATAAAATAAAATCGCCGCCCTCGTATACTGTGAATTGCATGATGATGCGAGTAGTAGATTAATAATAAAAACTGTAACAATCTTCCGCTAAAATACAACAGAGTTGATATACAACAATATTTTGATGCAAAAACAAACACATCGATTTAAAAAGTGTTGTATTAAAACATTTTATTCAATAATTGTATGATTATTACCGCTATCATTTGCTAGACCATTTATTTTTTTTATTATTCATCGTTAATTTAAATAAAATGCAAATAATGTAAAATAAAAATGATCACATTTTATTATGCATTTTTATAAACTGATATAGATTTTCGTTTTAGTCAACCATATATACAAACATTGCATACTGCCGGTAACATACATTATTAGTCACACATCACACCGTCATAATATACAAAAAAAAACTATCATTAAAGCTTTTATTCACGAGCAATAAATTCAAAGCATTTATTGCGAGATTGATATTAAATGACATATTGATAATAAGTGTGAGGAACTAGGTTTCTTTTGTCTACAGATTTAGGCACTAAAAGTATAAACAGTAGCTTTGTATCAACAGGACAATTCTGACTAATTATCAGTCACAAATCAGCGAAAATCGTCCCATCATGTGATCTGATTCGTCAATTAGTTGTTTGTATGTACTTATTTCTGACTAGTTATCGACTAGTCAGCTGACTATCAAACTGGTCGTAACGATGAATAGTCAGATCAATTTTTTTTCAATATATTTGTTTCCTAAAGTTTAATAAAGGCGTACAATTTAGTATCAAACCATCAAATTCAAATGTCCGCCGGCGTGTCATGCGGCGTCTACGCAATACTTATAATTGTACGCGGGCTGTACAAACTTTGTTAAATCAATTCGCTTAAAAATAGCAGGCGGCAGTTAACGTGTTAAAAGTTCTGAACTTATCTTCACAAACTGCGCATTTTTTATATATATTTTTGATACTTCATTAATATTTTAGCTTCAATGGCAATTTTTAAACACTTGAATTTGCATATAAACAAAAAATATATAATTTTTGGTGATCAAATTTAGCAATTCCCAAACTTTGCTTCTACTGGAAACCTCAAGAATAGAAAAATTTCTACTGAAAAACAAACTTTTTTATATAGAATATAATTTTTCGCGAAACACAAGTATTCCGCAGAACACAGTTTAGGAAATACTGCGATTATTAGATACAGTGGATAAACTTCGACAAAAAATAGTGTGCACCCTGTGTTTTTGATGTACCCAATTCCAAACATATACAGTGGAATCTCGGTTATCGAAAGTAATCAGTAAACCTATTCACATATTGTAAAATACTCAGCAAAACACATTTCTTTCTAGATTTAAACACAATTGATAGTTATAATTATATTATCATAGACAAGTCAGAAACCAGACCTATTAGACAATCCAGAGTACTGTCAAACAGCTACTGAGAGACTTAAAGCGGCTATTTATTAGAGTTACAATCATATTTAAAAAATATCGCAAAAACATCTAATTATAAAAAAGTTATGTTTAAGATTGACAGGTTATACCTCAATAGTTAAAATGATATATTTTGGAATGCCTAATGCGGGATCTGAGACAAACAACTAAAACAGATAATTTTTTCGAACAAAAGACGCCAAAAATTGAAATAAACTATAACCGAGGTTCCACTATAAGTATTTAATTAGAAATTTGAACCTGTATTGTACGAAATTGAATAAACTTATTTATTATGTATAATTTTTTTTGGAAAATGAAACTCTTGGTTATTTGAACAATAATATCTAGTCTTAGATATTTCAGCAAAATAAACAAGTGTCATAAAAACTCATTTTCTGAGAATTTATGAAATACGTTCATATTTTTATAAAGATCAACTCTCGCAACTTTATTGCTCGTGTATTTAAGCCCTTAAACTATTCAACAATTTGGTTAATAAAATAAACAATCATTGCACATTAATCTCATTTAAACTCAATCAATGGGAAGAAGATAAAATTAAGCAGGGTACGTAGACCGCACCAAACGTACGCCACAATATCACTCAACACATCACGTTGGTTTGCCTTCACCGCATTCAAATCTACGTTCTGACATCCCAGACAACCCATTTCGGTGACGGCGATTCGCGGTCGCACATTTCCCGCCTCACTCAGCGCGCCCTTAAACCACACATGATCGTTTTGCGTCAGTTTCATCGTAAAATTGACAAACTCATGCGGCAAGGAGAGCAAAAGTACATTCGTTGAAGACGTGGTCCATATGCTAGACTTCATTCGTATTCGCACATCGAAATCATACACATTGTAACGCTTCAAACTGCACTTGGTCAATTTATCCACGCGCACCTCTTCGCCGAAATAACAACCAAGAACGTGCGCGAACTTTGTGGGCAGTTTGTCAATAATTAACTTAAAATTATTACGAATTGAGCGAATTTTAACGGTATCGACGTAACCATCCCACGACACATGAAAATCATTCAAATGTTCACATTCAATCTGCATGCGAGCCAAATTACTACCATCACCGCAAAGTTGATGATAATCGTCGTAGGTTAAAGTACTAATCGCCTGATTACCACCGTGATTGATTTGCACGATAATCAAGTAGCTTGTTAGCAAAATCAAAACGCATTGCAGCAATTTAACACGCGTTTTTGTGAGCGTGTAACAGCTGATCGTAAACAAACCGAGCGTGTAAATGTAGTCGTTGCTGTACAGGTACTTTGTGAGCGCGAAAAGTGGTAATATCAGCGAGGTGACACCGAGTAGAGGAAGAAATAGTACAACGCCAACAAGCGCTAGCGTGCCGCGTATCAATCCAAACATTGTTGCGCCTTGCGAGCTGATTATCACAATCTGCAGCCAGCTTAGACTGACACAATGCGGTATTAAGAACTTGTACACTCCGCGATAGTTTTCGCGTATTGCAATTTTGATGAAAATCAGCGGAATGAGCGCATAGAGTAATATACGAAAATTAATACAAAAATCAATGCCATTACCGATCACGTAGCTGGCGAACGAAGGAATTTTCAGATCGAGAAAGCGCCATCCCTGCGTCACCACCGGATCTGTATCGTATGGGTACTTAGCGAGCACGTTCACCGAAAAACTGAACAGTATCCAGTAATCAATCAGCAATTTATCGCGTTTCTTGTACATGAATCCATATAGCGTGATAAACGTCATCACAAACGATACGATTGTCAATTCAGATTGTGGAATAAACTGTTCTGAAATAATCGGATAGATGATTAAATTGATGAGTAATGCCAAAAAGAAATTGGCGTACGGTTTTAAATTATTACGTAGAAATTGATACTCCGCTTGGCTGGCATTCAGCTCACCTCCCGAGTACGTTAGAAACAAGCGCGACCACATCGTAAAGTCATAATACTCGATTTTGCACTGTAACATCTTGCACGTCACCACGATCATAATGATTATTGTAACATAATATATAATAATTGGTATTATTATAATCTCCGTATTGATTAGTGCGTAAATCACCATTAAATATACAATGTCCAATTCGCTATTCACCCGCAAATCAGCCACAAATCGCAGTAAATTAAAATAGAATATCTTCAGGTGTACGAGCAGTTTGTTGATTAGATTAACTTGTTTCAGGGCCGCCCTTTGCGTTACAATATGCAAATTCAGATCGATAGGTAGTAGGCCTTGCGTGTAATTAACAGCTGCATCAATTAAATGATCCTCTGTCAATTTTTCGTTGTATTCATTGGTGGTCGAACGTCGATTCCAATCGATCTCTTCATGTTGCTGTAAACTCGACGAGGATGCAACTACGTCCCCTTCATGCTGCTCAATTTCCAACATCGTTTTCTGTAGCTGAATCGTTGTGATGTAGTTGTCGCCCTTTGATAGGCATGCAAACATCTCTCTGGCTGCCTTCCGTGCGATTTTCTCATTTTGCGTCATTTCAATGCACGTCTTCACGTCGATGAAATTGTGCTCGGTGATTCCCTTGCCGTCAATCAGGCATTGTTTGAGTAATGTGGTGGCTTCTTTATTGCCCTGCTCGGATGCCTTTATCAACCAATAAACGCCCAGCTTTGCATTCTCTTCCTGATTGTCTAGGTACACAATTAAGCACAATTAAACGTTTATACATAAAATTTAAAGGATATATAATACCGGAATGTTCTTCAAGTAACTGCTTGGCCAATACGACCTGCGATTCGGCGCATCCATCGTTCGCCAAATGATTGCGGAGGCGTTTCAGCGAATTTCCCGAGCAATCTATGGAAATAGAAACAAATTCCGTTAAATTGACGTCAAATTTTGTTTTTTCAAGGAGTAGTTACCGTGTAAAGTCCATTGTTTGCGGCCAGATGTGCCGCGTTTCGTTGGTATTACATCAGCCATTTAACGTATCCGACTTTTCCTTTTTTGATTCAGCGTGTGTGTGAGCGACTAGTATTAATAAAATTGTATATTTGTTTTGGTAATCGGTAACTAAGGTTAAGAATGCAAGTGTGGTTGCCTAGGTTAAAAATAGTGGTAAGTTCATAGACTATTTAACACCACATGTGTGATGGTAGTAAAACTATAGCAGCTGTTAGCGGAGATACAAATCAAGTTTATATTGTTGGATTATTGCAATTGTACATTAAGTTGCCTATAGCAAGAAATTCAAATTTTACAAAAATATTTTGTGGATTTTTTATGAATTTAAAGTTATATGAATGCAATAAAATAATACAACTATATAGAAGTTATAAGCATTAATTTGTACAAATGTTGGTGCAAGAGCTGATATTTACTGCCGTATCTTTACTTAGAATACAGCAATTGGACTCAAACTTGTACTTGTGTTATATTTTCGTATCCCCTACGAGATGCCATGCCATAGAGTAAGAAAAAGTAGTTTCTTACTCTATGGCCATGCTCAAATTTGCAAGAAAAGAAAGTTGATTTTTATCGAAAAATAAAGGTCATTTATGGGCAGTAAAGTGGCCCGTAGGTCCACTTAGAATTGAAATGGAGGACTCAAATTTGGCTCCGCAATAGACATTAAGGTCCCCTATGAGATGACATGCTAAAAAGTGAATGAATCAAAAAAAAAAATTGCCAAAAAATAGATTTCGCTTAAATTTAGCTCCTAGATGCTTTTGGGTGTGTTAAAGCTATTCCAACCACTCCCAGGTATGTATTTCTAGTAATATAAAAATTATAGGCATTTAAAGTTTGACCAATATTTTTAAATTTTGTGCATTGCGCAGTAGCACCATCTATGCGATGATAGTCAAACTAAAGCAAAGACACAAACCGGCTATGAGAGGTTTGCCCGCCTAAAACTTTAAGGTTTAATATATCATTTCAGATCGATAAAGCAATTGTAGTTTAGTTCATATCTATCTCTTAAACTGTCTAAATATCTAAAAACACAATAAAAAGTGCTGTTTCCGAGTAGTGAATCTTTTTGGGGCAATAAATTTCAGTGCTGTTAAAATATCTTCCTAGTATAAATGAATATATTTACATTAGTTGAACATCTTGTTCTTGATTGTATATTTTAATTTATTCTTTAAAATTAGCAAAGAGAATAACAATTCTATAAACAAATGAAATAGATGGCTTAAAAGTTAATTGAGAAACAAGACCTTTTTAACCATTTACATGTTAAGTCTGCTGGCCTAGTTCGTTTTGCATTTTTTCAAAGTTGGGTTACATCAGCAGTTAGAGTAGTTTTTTGTAGTAGGCTTCCAGTTTAGCGTGGTGTTTTGTTTTTGGATGACTTCTTTTTACAGTATATGCTACTTTTAAGTATTCGTGTAGCGTTTGGCTAGTGGTGTATTGTGGTTTGTCTGTTTTCATTTTTGTAATAAATTATATTTACACTAATATAAAGTCGAACATGCGCGCCGAAACTCCCTCCCCTAAAATAGCTTAGCTATTAATAAATTATTATAAACAAATTCTACAAAGCATAAAAGGTAAAACATACTGAATTAATATAAACTTTAACAGCTACCGTGTGACCAGAATCAACTAGTGGATTTTAAACCCACACAACTTTTGTATTATAAAATATTAAATAAACTCAAAATTTAAACCAAAAGTATATTCCAATAATTTTAATTTACTTTTCAATATGGTATCCTCCTTTTTTCACTGACAAATAATTATTTTTTTAACATTTTATATTGCATTAAGGTTTCAGGATCCAAATTTACTATGCCTGTTGAATTATCACTGGTTTATTTCTAAATGATGAGAATACACTTTTCCCCGATATAAATTGAAATTACTACTTTGTGTGATACTTTAAAACGAAAAATAGATAGCTATTTTAAATGTAAAATAATCATTTATATAATATATAATTTTTAGAAAATAGAAAATACATTCTTCTATTACTTAATACAGGATAAAGAAAAATTGGCAAAAATAAATTCAATCACATAGGAAAATCAAATAGAAACAAAAAATTAAGTTTATAGTTTATAAAAATATTCGTGATAAGTACCATGCAAATCGAGGATTAGGTGTATTATTCATTCTTAGTAAATTTTCTTTTTTCTTTTCATTGGCCCACCCTGTATTATATAGTAGAAGTATTGCAATTTACGATAATGTGTAGTTAATTTGGTTTTAATGGGCCTTGTGCATAGATATAAACCAAGCCCACTTTAAATATTTAATATTCGTGCCCTTCAAGCCTAATCAATCGTGAGCAAATATTGTATCTACACTATATTTTTTATAGTGCTCTATCTATATCAATGATATCGTGTAACCACGGCAGATAAACAAATACCTTTATACAATATGGAGCAAGAACCAAAGCAGCAAACTGCACCAAACACATCCACCACCGAGGTGAAATCAAGAACGAAGCGTCACTTGATAGACGTACCAGCACGACCAGCACGCCCGCAACCCGATGACGATTTCGAGTAAATCAACATGATAAATCAAATATTTGTGTGAAATTAATAAGCAAGTATCAAAATATTATTTATTAATGTTCAAATAACGTTTAAAAAATGAAAATATTTACAAGTTATGATTTTTGAATTATCATGCTGTTGTATTATTAACATATTATTTGTATGTTTTTGTAATAAAATGGCACTAATTATAATTCGGCTGTTGTATTGAAAAGTGTGAATAAAAATAAATTGGGTTATAATTATAAACTACTTATAATTATTTTTGCTTTTTCTTTTTTGCATTAAATATATTTATACTTCTTCATTATCATTATTATTTAACATAAATTACAAATTTTACTATTTATTTGTATGTATAAGTTTTTCTTGCAAGAAAAAGAAAATTATAAACAAAAAAAAAAATTAGCAGATTCAAATAATAAATAATCCCATTTTGTGTGTTGAAGTATTTTTTATCTTCTTTAGTAGAGCAAATTAAACAAATTCAAAATTATCGTAAAAAAATTTACCTAAAATTAGTTATTTTTTGTTTCGTTAAAAATAAAAACATTACTACAATATTCACATCATATTTTTTGTAGAGTTAATTTTTTTCTTCGTAAACAAATTAGCTATGTACAATGTAGTTTTTTTGTGTTTTTCTTCATTTTATATAATAATAGAAATCGATTCATTATTATTCTTAACCGCAAAAACTTATCAAATTATAAATAAAATTGTTTATGTTTATATATAAGTATGAGATCTGCTTGATTTGATGAATCGATTTGGCTTTTATCAAAAATCAAAGAGTATAATTATTCATTAATTGGATGGAGAGCTTGCTTGGAGTGATGGTGAAAACAAATTCTTCCTTTGATTGAATCAATTCTCAAAGAGTTTCTCACGTAGATATTTGATTTTATTCACAAAGTACGCCTCCAACGATTCCGCGCATTTGAAGAATTGCGATTCCTTCGGATTGTAGTAGCGGCAATTGTCGAATATCTTTGTCATGTCGCCGATGAACTCGCTCAGCGTGTTGTACGTGCGATCGTTGATTTTATTTTCAATTTTTTGTAAATCTGCAAACCAAAATTATTTAAGCATTAAATTGAATTTAAGTGAATTATTGTGTTATATTAGGCTTGTTGACATCCCAAAAAGTTTAGAACTAGTTCAAACTGAAGAAATATGTGATAATGGGATAAAAATAACAAACATTTTTAAACGTGTCTAATGGAAATTGAAAGATTATTCTTTCCATCCCTAGGTAAAACTTCTAATAAGAAAATGGTTAAAATATTCTTGGTCGGTTTACACATTTGTGAAAACGGGGAACGATTGAAATTCTTAGTAACACTGTAAATCAAGAGAGCACTAAAGACAGACAAATTGCACATGAAGTAGGTAGAAGATATTAGCCGTTTGTCTACTAACTTTACTGCTTTAATTTGCTATTCATCCCACATCTATTACTTTTTATACGTGTATTACATATACTTTTTATTATATACAATATTTAAAAAAATAACGTTTTATTATTAGTTTTGAAGATGACAGATGATAAGCCGAAACACATAAGCTATCTATATTTTAATAAAATAACATTGTAAATCAACCACGACTCTTTTAATCACTTAATTACACTCATTTTAAAATGTTGAGTTTGCAATTAAAAAATAATAGTCGCTGATTGCAATACAAACTTTAATAAAATAAATAATAATTATTCGAACAATCAAACTCAAAATCTTTCTTCGGATTTTTCTTGAATTTTTGAATTAGTTTAGTTCCAATATATTTGCTATAAATAGTGTGAAATATTTTCTTTACATTTCTTACTAACGTAATGTAATAAGTATAGTATCTTTGAGAATTACTTATCGCTTGCAAATAAAATTTATGTTAAAACAGTAATTTTAAGATTTTATGTCAAAAACTTAATGAAAAATAATTTTAAATAATATAATTTATAATTGTTGAAATAATTACATGGCAATCGAAATATATATATGAGTTTACACTAGGGAATGGAATAATCAAAATGGCCTCCAATGAGGATTTTTGTTTTTCAGTTTTCCCCCTCAAAAATTTACGTATTAAAATTAAAACGTTTAACTAACTTCCTTTGAACTATCAATTCAATAACGAATAAATACAGTTTATTAGACCCTTGTAGTTATAAATAGAGTAACTGTAATGATAATCATACAAAATGAAGATCTAATTTTATATTGTTTTGTGTCAACGTAACATTAAAATTCTAAATAAATAATTTAAGTCCTTAAGCCAAAAATGGCTTACTAAATAAATTTCTTAATCTGTCAATTTTTATAAACCAGGAAAGTTATTATAAATATAATATAAATATTTATGAGTGAAGTTAATCGATTTGTGCATTGCGGATTTCATTTCCAAAAAAGTGTTGACTTTTTTCGAACAAAAGATAAATAACAATTTTATGTTAAATGTCAAATATAAAAAATCAAATTAAAGTAAATTTACTAACCCATGGGCTCTTTGATGACTTTATAGTAATCGGGAGCTTCTGTCGGATCTACAGGTTCCATAAACGGCCATGCACTTTTATGAAGCTGCAAAAACAAAACGTATACATTAATTTTCTTAATCGCAATGCAGCTAATCATGAACATACTTGAATTTGTTTGATGAGCTTTTTTAGACCTTCAAAGTCCTTATTCGTTAAATTCTTCATATTCGCATAATTCACCGATGAATTTCGTTGGCAATTCGGACAAATATACTCATCAATATTATCAGCTTCCGATTGTAAAATACCGACACAACGCCCGTGGAACCAATCCTGACATTTATCGCAGCATATATAAAATCTAAACAAGTTGATAGTTAGTTTCACATAATTTAATATTGTGATGATAATGTAACTTACTGAGATTCATCGTAGGGTTGCCGACACAGGCAAAACAATTCTTGCGTTTCGCGCGCATGCTTACATTCATCGCAAATAAACTCCGACATCGTTTTGCTACTCTCCTCAGTAATACCGACGCAATCACCATGGAACCAATTATTACATAAATCACAGCCGACATAAAATTTGGTCTCGTCGTACGGTGTCCGGCAGATGCAATAGAGCTTCTCCTTTTTGCCGCGCGACGCGCCAGGCGATTGCAGCGAACCAGGATTGGCCGGTGTCGATATCGTTGCGGTGGTTGATGTGGCAACGGCCGGCGAAGAACCACTGGCCGCCTTCTGCATTCGCTTACTTTTCGGTGTTTTGCTCTCGCCGCTACTGCTGAGCGGCGTCATCGTGCTGGCAGCATTGTTAGACGATGGTGTACTGTTCGGCGTTGTCGATTTACGTTTATTCGTCGTCGGTTGCGTTGTTGTACTGGCTGGTGTCGTGGTGGCGCGCGCCTCATCTTGTTTAGTACGCTCAATTTTAGTACGTGCCGCTAATTCTTCCGATACCTCCTTCTGTATCTCGCATTGCAGTTCCTTCTCTAGCAAGGCGCGCTTCCTTAAAATCTCTTTTTTCAGTATCTCTTTGTGTCGGAATAAGCTGACCATTGCTTTTGTTTTCATCGTCAACTTCTTGTCGGGTTCGGGCAGCTCTTTCAACTTGTTAGTTGTGGTACGAACACGCGGTGATATGGATTGTTTGTCTTTTATATCGCTGCTGTGAAATCAATAAAATTAATACTTTAATCGATTGGTAAATTATTAAATCGCTTACAATCTGTCATCTTTTTTGATAACATTTTCATGCAGGGGCCGAGTTGGTCGGACACGTTTCGGTGTCTCCATTACCCAGTCCTCGTCGTCATTCTTGCTCGCCGGTCGTTTTCGACTACTGTGTGACGACGACAGCGTGCTGGCCAAGCGGCTTGTGACCGAATTTTGATTACGCTGATGTAGGGGTGTTGCAACTTCCGGCTCCTGTTTCATCTGCTTCTCTTGATAGCGTTGTAACTGCAACAGCTTCTCTTCAATCTCCGGATTGAGATTTTCCTGCTTCAGCGCCGTTTTGATTGCTAAAATATTGCGTTAATAGTAAATTAAAAAAATAAAATAAAAGTTAAAAAAGAAAACCCATAGCAAAACGATGTTGTTGATGATGATGAATGAATGATGAGGGCGTGTGTTTAATTAAACAAGAGAAATTATAAATTGCTTGTTAATTGGTTTTTTAAGCAAAATTTATTCAATTTACGTACATTAGTTACATTTAGTATACACTATGACTAGTATATAAAAAATCACAGTCCAAAAAAAAATTTAGTCTTAGTTAATAAAAAAATAAGAATGTTAAAATGCGCCCCTGTTAGGTTAGTAATGCGTAATGAAGTCGTTTTGCAATGGGTGATGTTTGTATTGCACACAATTTGGATTATAAACTATAACAGAAGGTTGATAGATAAACATACTTTGCTGTATATAATCCGGCGTGACGACAAACTGTTTATTTTCCGCCGGTGACGATCCAGTGTTTTGCTGCTGTTGAATTGTTGCTGTTGTTGCTCCTTGTTGTGCACTTGTACTATCAGATGGTGGTAAATTTGCCTCCATGTTCGCTTTCATCGCTTGAAGGAGAGCGGACGTTTGTTGGCCGTTTGCAACAACTTGCCGTACCACGGTGCCATCGTTGATCTAATTTTATCAAGCATAATTATTTGCTAGTAGAGCTTGACTGAACCAAAACAATGAGGATGGAAAGATGTGACTAAACATACAGTGCGATGTGCAACAAGCAAGTCGTAGAACGAAAAAAATAGTATGTTGAAACGAAAAAGTCATGCATTTCAATGTGTATATCTGAGGTGAAAATGCGTGTGAGTGTGTATAAAGCAAAAAAGCATTTCGTGCAGAATAAAAGCTTATTATTTATAGTAAAATTATCAATCAAATAAAATTAAAAAAAATACAGAGTTTTGTTCATCATTTAACAGCCAATTTTGCGGTTGTACTAGGCGATTTTTTAATGGGCGATAAATTTCGTACCTGTTCCAATCCACTCTGCAACTGCACCTGATTACCACCTGCGACACTCTGCACCGGCGTTAATGGTGGCGGCTGTTCGCTCACCGTTTCAACGCCGCTTGGCTGTACAGCAAGATAGATCTTCGTCGGTCCCAAAACGCCCTGCTTTCCGGTGGTTGCTTGCGCTACAACTAAACCAATTAATTCAAAATGACTTTTACAATGTATGCGAATTAAGCAAGCATACCTTTCAGCAATTGTTGTTTCACTTGCTGCTGCACGGCGGCCAATTGCTGTGGCGTAAATTCGGCAGCTTGTAGTCCTTGGAGAACAATGCGTGGTCCTTCAGGTGTTTGTGTCACTTGTGCGGTAACGCATTTGATCACCGTACCGGGGGGTTGGCCAACAAGTAGATGATCGAGTGATTCTTTACTGGTTGTTGTTGTGGTTGTTGTAGTTGTTGTTGATCCATCACTTGTTTGCTGTTGCTGCGTGGTTTGTTGTATAACAGCAGTCGGCGTTTGTTTGATGGGCGTTGTTGTGGCAATAATCTGCTGTGTCTGCGTTTGCAGTGTGCTGGGTGTCAACTGAGCGACAATCTGTGCTTGATTGTTACCGGTGGGGCGTATTAGCACCTGTTGGCCATTGATCGTCGCTACTTGAACCTTGCCAGCAGCAATTTGTTGTGCCAAACTTTGATTATTCACAACAATTTGATTTGTAATAATCTGAAATTTTTAACAAAAAAAAAAAACAATCGATGAATACAAAATGTCTTCTGTATATGTGCTGAAAATAACCACTTACTTGTTGGTTGGTGGCAACAACTTGCTGTTGCGTTGTAAACACTTGATTATTCGATACAACAACAGTTCCAGCAACTGGAGTTGGTTGTTTTACAATCACTTGATGTTTCACTGGACTCGGTTGTGCTTTCGGTGTACCAACAACGGCGGCATTTGTCGTTGCAGCAGTAGCAGCAGCGGTCGCAATCTGCACCACTTTACCTGTAGTGGTAGTAAGTGGTTTAATTAAAGTGGTTGCTTTCGGTGTAGCAACGGCCTGTACGGTGGCGTTATTGATGGTTTGTGTGATCGGTGCGCTCAAAACCTGTAGCTTGCCGTCAGGCATCTGAACGAGCTGTTGTCCGGGCATTAGGCCCTTAACAGTCAGGCGTCCGTCGGGCGTGCGCATAATTTGGACGCGCTGTGGCGTGGTGGTGGCTGTTGGTGTTGCAGCAGCGGCTGCAACCGCATTCGCTGTATTGTCGGATTGTGTTGGTGTTGTTGGAGTGACAACTGTACATCAATTATTATTAATTATATAGAACAACGAGAATGTAATAATGATGTAATTACCTTTATTTTGTTGTAATCCTTGAATAACTTGCTGACCTGCTTTAAAATTTAAAAGTAATATTGCGATTAGATATTTATTGCAATTAATACTCGTAGTAGTCTAAAATGTTTAGAAAAACTATTTATTCATTTACCTGCAATAACTCTAGTGCTACCATCTGCCGCTTTAGTCATGAAAATTCGTCGTCCAGCAAATTTATTACTGTTATTTGCAGTAAGAAGAGAAGTTAGCGTAGACTTGCCTTGAACTTGATTCGGTACCACAACATTTTTAACAATTTTCATTTGTCCATCCGATGTTGTCACTAAAAATGATCACACAAACAAAAATTAAAAACTCTGCATTTTATTATTCTATTGTATTCATAAACATTGAATCCGATAAGAATCATTTTGTTAAAATATAAACAAAACGACTTTTTGGATCAAGTACCTTTAGGTTGTAAAGGCGGATTACTTGTAGTTGTTTTACTAGCTGTAGTGGTTGCTGTTGATGTAGCAGCTTTTCCAAACAAAAAACAAAACAGTATTGTATTTTACTTTGAGAAAAGCGTGCAATAACAATGACTACTAATAGAAAATAACTATATTTACCTTGTGCGGTATTTCCAACCATTTTGATAATTTGCCCTTGTGGATTTTTCAATTCCAATGCACGTTTCTGCTGATGGGCAGCACGTTGCAGACGTAATTGCTGCTCCATCTTCTCCTTAATTTCCTCTGCGGTTGATTTACCGGTGACCAGCACTTTGGCGGTAGGTGTAGTTGCTTCACTACCATCTTGATTGATTCGAGCCGGTGGTAAGTTGCCTGTACGACTCCTAGTTATAACCTGTGCATTAGCCTTCTCGATTCTAATGTTTGCAAATAAAACAACACGGTTAGTACTCGTAAAAAACATAATAGAAAAAAAACCATGCAGCAAATTAAAATGTTAATCAAATTGCATCTTACTTTTCTCCATATTGTTTAATCTCCCACAATTCGAGTTTGTCTTCATCGACCCATTCTTCAGTCACTTGAGGGTCGGTACTTTGCGGCGATTCCGGGCGTTTCCGCTTCCGTAAACCGCTACGAATCGATGTCACTTCTCGTACGGTTTTTGGCAGCTCGAGCGGAATTACAACCTTTAAGAAAAATCATTAATATTATGACGTTTACGTTTGGTAGTTCATATTTACTTTACGACGCAGAAATTGCGTGCGCTCCATAAATGCGCCCAAATGGCGATGCTTCAATAGCTCCAAGCTGAGAATCTCAGTCTCCGTGGTGATTTGATGTTTGCCATCGCTATTCGGCGGCTTCACCTGCATATCATCCCATCGCAGACACGCCCACAAGATACGTAGCTGTAATGAGGTGGCGGCGAGCGAACGCAAACCAACGGTACGATACACCCAGCACGTTTTGAATAAGGGTCTGGCGCAGGGATACGGCCACACCAAATTATTCGCCTTGGCCAAAGCGTTGAAGCCGTTGACTTGAATGCGGCCAGCTTGGCGCGCCAATTTTCTCGCCTCATGCTTCGCCAAGACGAGGAGTGATTGCATCCGGCGCGTTTGGAATGTCGAACATACTGGATATTTAATTAACTGTTTGCGTTTGTTGCTACTGTTGCGTTGCTTCTCAGCGGCATTTGCTGGTGTGTTGGTAGTGGTATTGTTAAATGCGCTACTAATTTTTTTCAAATAGATTTTGCCTTGCGTTGATGTCGCCGAGTAAATGCGTTGTGAGCCATCCTCAGCTGTTTCCGTTTCAACCACCGCTTCTTCACGCTTGGTGGTTTTCAGGGCACAGAAACGTCGATTCGGTTTGGTATTAACAACGTTAATCAGTTTATCCTCGCTGCTATTCTTTGTTTTTAGACGTGTACGTAACGATATTTTATTATCTTCCGGCTTTACATCCTCCTCCATCATCTCGTTCTTAACGTCTTTGACGATTTCAGCGGCGCTGTAATGTTCATCATTCACCTTAATCGCCTTCGTAATGATGGTAAGTAAATCTTTGGGCAAGTTTTTATTATCCAACATCGTCGTTAGCGGTTCGGTCAACTTCTGCTCCAAGATTGATTGACGTTTATTGTTCACAAGAAGATTGCTCAATTTTGGCGTTGCATGTACGTTGGCACGTCGCAACAAAATCAGCAATTCTTTGCGCACTTTATGCCGTTGTATACACAATGGCGAATAGCATGTATTGATCAACGAGTTTGAGTTAGCATTGCAGCCTTTCGAGTAGCATTGAAACTCTTTGCCAAACTTTGATATGCTCGTGTAATGTAATCGCAGCGTTTGTATCTTTTTCGCAATGCTATTAATCACCTCCTTATTCACCGTATTCACAGAGTTTGTGATCTTGCCGCACATCATATTTGAGAGTTGTTTGTCCAAGCCGATCTCGCTCTCAATATCAATCTCCTCATTGGTATCTTCATTGGACATGGAATTTGTTGTAGATGCTGGCGTATTAGTTTCTTCACTCGTTGTTTGCGCAACTAGTGATGGAGTAATTGTCGGTGGAGGCGCTGTTTCTGGCTTCAATTGAGCGATACGACGTTCTTCAAGTGTTTTGAGATGCATACGACGCAAGATTAAGTCGTCCAATTTGGATTTTTTCGCCACTTTCGGGTATAGAATACGACCTGGTAGGGTGAGCGCTTTTGATACGTCAATTGTTTCATACTGCATTGACGGCTTGACGATTTTCACATTTTTTAATTCATCTGGAACTAATACTGAAATAAAATAATTTTACACTTTATTAATGTAGTTTCACATTATATGTAATGTAAAATAATATCGACCCACAATTGTATTCAAATTGCTAATTTGGTTGTTGAATGTGCTTTTGATAAAACCATAATAAAATTTCTAAAGTAGCAATTTAGCTCGTAATAAAAATGTTTATTTTATGCGAAATGCCTTCGTTATAACCACTAAAAGTATAAATAGCAAAGGAACGTCTAAACATGCATTATTTTTAATGTGTTTGATACTAACCGTTGTGGGGCCCATCGCCTTGTCCCTGCTCTTGCTTCTCATCATCTTCCTCTTTTTTCAACTTCATATCGTCATTGAAATTCTCCATCAAATACTCATACAATGTCCGATCCACAGGCACAATCTTACCAACACCATCGTCCATAAGATGCACCATGTACTTAACGGGCCCGGCCGCTAATCCATAATCCTTAAAATTAACGAAACGCACCACTCGCGATGTCGAGAACCACAGCCAACCCCATCGTCCATGAATACGATACTCCTCACCCTTTTGCTTCCACAATTGATGCTTAAAACCCATGGTATACTTAACATACCCGGTGATGGTCATACGATTGCGTTCTTCCTCCTCTTCGCGTTCCTTTTTCTCGCGCTTCTCGATCTTTTTGCGCTCCTCACGCTCGGCAGCTGTTACACGAAATAACTTAATATGGCCGAGCTGCTCGTGCCACACGTTTGCAAAAATGCATGGTTTTATGCACGCTTGTAGCACAATGAGTGCTTTGGCAAAATCGCGCGGCTGTTGACATTGTCCAACAACGCTCAGCCAATTCTTGCGAATCAGCGGCCAGTTCGGATGCATAAACGGTCCCTGTATCGATTGTTCAAGTTGTAAGATGGTGGATCGCAGCGTATTCAACAGCAAAGTCTTATTCCCGCTTATAGCGCCGCCCCATTTGAACTCCGACGCAGTCGTCAGCGAAAACTTATGGCTCAAATGCCGCTTCTTATCGCGCTCCTCGTTCCGCTGCGGTTTATTCAGCGCAATCACATTGGTCGTGTACTGATTGATATACGTTTTAAATTGATTCTCCATGCCAAGTTTGTACAGATAGGTACCATTCGCAATTTGCGTTGATTTTAAGCGAGTTATGCGTTCGTCGGCGCTAACACCGTCCCGATTCAGCACCGCTGTGGTACGTTTGCGCAACTCGTCGATGTTAAAGGTGCGTGGAGTCAGCGACCCGGTTTTCGAACGTGTGACAATGTCTTTTTGATCAGCATCGCTGTTTGGCGTCGTCTCATCAGTGATTAAATCGTCGGTGGGCGATGATGATGGTTCTTGTTTGACCGATTGTGCGTCGCTTTGTGTTGGTGGTTGATTTGATTCGTTAGTATTTGTTTGTGTTTCGTTACTATCTACTGCTGGTTGTTGATTTGTAGAACTATTGGAATCATCGCCCTCTTTATCATTAACTTCTTCTTTTTTAATTTTACTTTTTAATATTAATGCTGAAATTTCATGCAATTAATGGATGGGTGAGTGCGCATGTTAAGTAAAAATAGCTTACCATTTTCAGTCTCAAAATATGTTTTCTTATTTCCCTTAAATTGATTCGTGAGTTTTTCAGTCAATTCCATCTGCCGCAAAATCTCCTCCTTGTAATCGTTCATCTCGCGACAAAGTGCTGCTTCCATATCTTTATCATCCAACAACACCAACAATTCATCTAATTGTATATTCGTAGAGTAATACCAAACATTACCATCCTCACTCTCACTACAATTATTATATACAATTAGACAACACAATCATGCATCGAATCGAAATGATACATACATAAATATTCGTCTACATAGAAAATAATACTTCCTTCCATGCCGATCAAAACCTAAATGCTCCTGTCGACACAGCTGGCCCTGTTTCTCCACATCAAGAACACAGTCGACCACGCCGCTAACGCGATGCGATCGACATATGTTACACTGCCAATCCTCTTCGGGTACATCTTCCAGCGGCGGATCGACGCACTCCAAGTGGTACACTGCCGGGCACGTTTCACAACAGAGCAAATCGCCCAATTTGTGGCAGACGCGACAATGATCATCATAATGCATTGGAACTATAAACAAAAAATGCATAATTATATTGTTTACGAAATATATACTTTTTGAATGATTCTACGTCAGAGTTCGCGCTTGAGAAAAACAAGAGCAATCCATGTAACATGTTGAAGACGTTAAAATTCGAGGTTAGAATAACACAAAAGAAAACGTCAGTTTTACCTCTCACAAATCATTTTGCAATAATAAATATAACAAGACAATTAACTGATTAAGGTAAAATTTAGTTAACAGTAAACAAACTTAATTTCTAAGCTAAATTATTACACACTGATATAGCCTTCAAAAAATAATAAATTGATACCTTCACTAATCAAATCCTCCCTTATCGGATTTGTGGTTAGAAATTGATCAGTCAAAAATTGTAAAACTTTAATCTTATCATCTAACGTGGCAAACGGATAATCAGTTTGCGTTAAAATTTGCAGCACATTCGCATCGAACGTTTTATCACTATCAACGTACGCACGCAACACCTCTGGCCATGTCACATAATCGACCAGATACAACGATATATTAACGCTGTCCTTCTGATCCAAGGGCCCGAAATGCGTCTGCTGCGAGTCCTCTTCGCGAAAGAGCGCCTTGAGTAACATAATATGTATCTCACAAAACAGATTGTTCTGTTCCTCACAGACCAGCGCCGCACAAAAGTCCTCCAAACGAAACGGCGACAAACGCACCAAATTCCGAAAATGTCTCAACACTTCGTAGATGGATAGCACAGACATGACATTGTTTAATGGAACGAGTAGATCGTCGGATGATTTTGGTAGATCTAGCGATGGTATAGACTTGTTGGAAAGCCATAGCGGTTCAGGGCTGGGCGGACGTGGTGGCAGTGGTCGTCGTGGCGTTCCACTCGCCGTCGAGAAGCTGCTCAACGAGAAATCGCTATCACTCGATGCACCGCCGCCACCACCAATCGACTCTTCCGATTCGCAATCCGATATCACCTCATCCTCCGCTTCGCTCTTGTTCTCACTCGAATCGTCGCCAAAGTCTGAACCGTAATGGTACTCGCTATCGTGGTAGTCAGCCGCCGATGGATTATAACCTCTGCGCTGATAGACGCTACCAACATTTCCACGGCGTCGATAGTCTCGACCACCACGATTTCGTGTCGTACGCCGGCTCACATCGCTTTGTGGTGATGAAGGTCGCGATGTGCTGGATGGTGAATCCGAGCCGCGATTCAAATTTTGCAAGTACTTCGGCTTTTTCAACAAATGGTATTGGAATTTTTTCGTACGTTCGGTGATTTGGACTTTTGGGGGCCGCCCCCTTTTCTTGGCCCCTCGTGTCGACATCTCCCAACAACTGTCAAAACATGTATCTACAAAAAAAACAAATAAACAATAACAAACACTCACGTGTGCAACACGAAAATCAATCAAAAACTTTTCGCTTTTTTAGGCAATTTTTTCAACATTTCGCCATAGTGACAAGCGTCACGTGATTGCCAAAACGAATTTCATACTCACTCACATTTCACATGAAATTTCAATAAAATTCATTCAAATCTTGTATGGTTGTAAAATGTTTGTTTTTTTTGGTTGGTTGGTTGTTGCTCTACGCCATTGAAGAGACGCACAATTTTTTTCGTCCAACTGACGCGAATACAGTGCTAAAAGATCCTAACAACGCTTCGTTCGAGCGCTCTCATTGGCTGGAACGTATCGACGCCATGACAACTTGTAATATGGATAATATTTACACCATTTTTTTTTCAATTCGAAATCGAACGAAACGAACAGAATGATCGCTTAAACACTATTACACAATCACTAATCAATTTTTATTAGGATCTTCTTGTTTATTTTCATACGATAACAGTCAATTCCACACACAATTCGTGTTAATCTTAATCCAAGCGACTCTTACTATGTGATTGTATAAAAACCTGCTAGATGACGCTTCGCCATGATTTGCATTAATAAATATCACTAATTTTATTTAAAAACATACACCAATACACTTAATTTGTTAAAATAAGATAAAATAATTTGTTGTAAAACACTATTTACATATTTCAATAGTCAAATTATGCAACTTCCGGCATTTAACGGAAATTTTACATATCCATGACGGTTGGCAATAACATGACAAAATTGTTAATTAAATAAAATTTATAAATTCATAAAAACAACTTTAAACAGTTAACTTAAGTAAAAATTGATAATAATTTCTAAGTTTTAATACTAATTTGATTTTTATAACCAACCTCATTTCGAGGAACAAAAATTTTGACAGCCATTGCCAACCTAAGGTAATCTTATTAGAAAAAAATATTAAATAATTAATAATTTCAATAAGCAAATGCTTAAAAGCGTGCAGCCATACGCAAACAAACGTTTAAAATAAAACCCGAAACCTTTTTATATAATTATTTTGACACACACACGTTGTCAAAAATTGCCTCAGCATCTGCCCTAAAAAATTGGCCAGGAAATAGCAAAAAAAGGCAACGTGTGTGCATTCAATACCGGTAATTACCACGCTAATTTATCGCTAACCAACAATGAATAACACATCGGGCATGTATCTGCTGCGGCAAATCATTCGACACGACGCCAAAGTTGATTTACCAAAATGCATGTACGAGATGAAAAAAATTCATCGTACGAACGATACAATTTCAATGGACGATGGTCGCAGGCAAGCGGAGAATATTTCCGATAAGGTTAAACGCTTTTTAAAGGTCTAGATGTTTAATAATTTCTTGTTAGCAATAATCAAATTCAATGCACTTACCATCATTGTTGTAAATTTTATGTAATCGAGGAACTAAAAGTACGTTCTGTCAAAAAGCGTATACGAGAAACGAGTGTTTTTGTTTGTAGGAGGATTTAATAAAAAAATCAAACATAACCTAAAAGTGTTTTGTTTTAATTGCAGAAAATGGACGGGTCCGATGAAATGCGAAAGGTGTATGAGAAGCAGTGCAAAGTGTTGGATCAGTTGCACGTTTTGGAGCAGCAATTGGAGGAGATAAAGCGAAATTTGCGTAGAGGTGGTGCGAAAAATGTCGCCCAACTTAGCTCACAACAAAAGGTAATAAATCAGCCAAAATTTGCGACCAATAACTAATTAATAATGTGTTTTAGTTGAAGCTACAGCTGCAAGACGATCTAGTCATCAACGCCAATCCCGAAAATCCTCCATATTCCTTAATTTTACTAGCCAAACTAATTTATAATGTTAATATTCAAATGCACATGCATTCAAGTGTTGTTTCTTTGCCAGAAAATACTCAAAAATTTGTTAACGAGTTGAAGCAATACGAAGAACGACCACAAAATGGATTTACAATTCGCTTAATTTGGAAAAATGGTAAAACAATGCATAATTAATTATATATTGTTGGTTAATTTGTTAATATTTTAGTTGATCACCACTTCGAGCTGGTAGTTGGTAACGCAAAAGTAATTGGCGAATGCAATTTCCTCCGCTACCTCGCTCGTATTGCAAATATTTTAAGCTACGATGAGTCCAACTACGATCTCGATACGCTGCTAGATTTATCATTCAACATCGTTCGCGCCAGCTCGAAGACCGAACGCATAAAATTACTGCGCTTGGTGAGCGCCCAGTTAGCCAAGCACAAGTATCTCTTCGGTGATGGCTGGAATTTGGCCGATTTGGCGCTCTATTCCGCCATCAAACAAACGATGTCAGCGAACGATGTAAACGTTGGTCTTACGAAATGGATGGTGAATTGTGAGGCCATCTAACAAACAATAAATGTCTCAGATTTTTAATTAAAAGATTTTGTTTTATTTAATTCAGTGTCAATTTATTATTTGTCAAAATCCCGCCGATTTATAATTTATTTTTATGGATAAAATTATTCGAGCGTCTGGGAAAAAATGTTGATATTGGACTACATTGAGAATGAGGAGGTATTATTTAATTCATCTTTATAGCTTAATTCGCTTTTAATTAGAGGTAGTATTTGATTAGTCGATTTTGTTAGGTTATGTTATTAAATTGTGGCAAAAACCGTAAAAATGTTAATAATCTATATTATTTGAATAGTTTTATTTGAGAATAGAATAAAAGTGCTTAAATTTGAAGAGTCTGTAACTTATACCAATCAAAAACTAATTAAACTTCCATATTTAAATTGGCAAAATTCAAAGCCGTTTAACGTAAGTCGTAACTCAATGTCTATGCATTATAATTATACTTAAATCAACTTGTTTAAAGTTTTTATAAATTAATATTTACTACAAATGAAGCATTAATAAGGGAACTATAAGATTTTTGTTAATTATAAAGCTCAAAATGTATTAAATTTAATATTAATATAGTAAGTCACGTTATACGTTCTAGGTTACATTTTTATAAGCGTACATTACGAATGTTAAAATAACGTAAATAAACGAGTATTTCCGATCTCTTAAACTATCTATAAAAATTATAAAAATTAACGATAATGTATCTAATTAATCAATTAAATGCTTAAAATAATGATTACGACATAGATTTTAATTTTTTTGTTGCGATCGGCTGCCGGGCCTGACAGATGCGGTTTCAAGGCTATTCCAACATAAAATCGATTCAAAGCATACAAAACATCAACATCAACACGCAGAACAATCAGTCTTTGTCGAAATGGCAAAGCAGTCGCAGGTGAAGGCGCGACGTAAAATAATCAATCCGGTGTTTCATTTGCAGACGAAACGGGAAGATGATGACCAGCTCACCGAGGGAATGATAAAGGTAGTACGCCGTACCGGGCAATTGAATCTATCGGGACGATCGCTTGCTACAGGTTGGTTGACGCACTTAACATTTAATTTAAATCGCATTAATATTGCATTTACTAATGATATGATTGCTAATTTATTGGCGCAAAAAGCTGTTGCGATGGCAACTGAGTATCAAGCCCATTCGTTTGATTGGCGTCATTCAAATAAAATTTGTTTGTTGAGTTTTTTTTTGTGTGACAAAGGTGTATAGCCTTGGATTTACTGTTGTTAAAAATAAAGTAACATACTGGCGGTAATATTTAATAATTCATTAATTAATAGGTAATCGATGGTGAGCTAATTATAAATGGTTTGTGTGTGTTTCAGTTCCCAAAGGGATGTTCACAATGTACGAGATTGGTTCTGAAGCTGTGAAAAATTTTGATATGCGGAAGGGAACAGACGATACATGGTGGAATTTCCAGCCCCTCACCTATCTCGATCTCAGTTTCAACGTGTTGAGCGAAATTCCATCCGACCTGAGTATGTTCGAGGATTTGATCGTGCTCAATGTGCGTTTGTATTTTGTTTTTATTATTTTTTCTGTAATGAGGAAGGATGTACTGCTTTGGTTGATGATGCTAAATTAAGAACAGCTGCCGATTGCTATTGTTTGGGATGAAAGCGTACAACACTTATCTGTTCATCAAACTGCAAAAAAAAATTGTGTTAATTTATTTATAATTGCGCTTTCCCTTTCACATCGCGTTGCTCGAAACACGTGCAATAATGATTGCATATTAATAATATTGTATAGTGTTGACTAAATTATTTAACAAATCAACTTTTTTTGTGTGTAAATATTGACAAAAGAACAAAAAAATCAAACTTTCTTTATTAAATTCAAAGGTTTGTTTTCGTTTGGAAACGGCAATTATTGACGCAACGACATAAAATATAAAATTCCTCTTTTTTATGTAGAAATCCACAATTTTGGATACTGATTTATCCTCTAAGTAATTAATTACAGAGACTTTGATAAAACAAAAAGATTGTCATGCAATGGAAACGATTATACGTTATTATGAATTAAAAGTTTCCAACATTTTTTTCGTTTCCCCTTTGTTATGAAATAGTCATTGTAAGTACCCTCCTAGATGCATTGAACAATCCAATTCAATAAATATTGCGTGTCTTACAAAGTAGTTTCTGAAAATACCATGGAAATCAGCGATAATCGAAAAAAAAAATATTTCGTTGGTTTTTTTATTTGAATGAAATGAAACAAGAAATTTGAATTTTGCACCGATTTTTGTTTTCTACGACATTTCTATAACGGAATAATTTTAATATACATTTTAAACAGTTGCATGCCCCTCTTAAAGGGAAACAACTGCATTAAGGGTAAGTGCAAATGTTATAATGCAGTCATATTTATCTGGGAGTAACGAATATTCCAGTTAGCAAACTTTTCTGCTAACGAGCTCGATTTGATGTTTTTATTACATTTTATCCTTTAATTTTATTTTTTATTTAAGGTTTAAATTTAAAATTTATTATTAAATATTTTATTATTCTTATATCTAATTATTATTATAATATGGAGATATGTTTTTACTGAAACTACAGATATGTTAAGGCAGGGGCTGCAGGTCTGCAGCCCACGCATAGTTTTTGTGTAGCTGTATGGTGTAGCATAAAGTTGGGAATAATTGGAAATTATTAATTTTTCTTGTATTTGTTAGTTTCTGTAAGGGCGGATTAATTTATAATTTTGTACACCCTCCGTTTGAGGTTTATCTGATTTGCGCGAATCACCTGTACTCAATCCTTACATACAAAAAATTTAAACACACTTTCTACGCTTATCATACATAACTAGTTTATCTGTGATATAACGTTACTTCATAACTCAGCGCATCGCAACTATATAGTTATAACAAGGGGCCGTGATTTGCGATCATTTATAAGTAATATTAAAGAAACTAGATAGATTATTAAAGATGAGACAGATAATCAATTAGTATGCAATAACATTATTGACCTGTACTTGCATTAGTTTTTGCAGTCCACTTGGGTGGTCTTATGACTTTATTATTTTTGGGTCAATGGACATCAAAAATTGCGGAATGCTGTGTTAGCTTATTTTTGTATGCCTTTTTTGTGCACACATTTGTATTTTAACAATTGGATTGTCACATAAAAATTAAAGTTTTATTTTGTATGTCATTGATTTTAAATTAGAAAGAAATCTGTAAATTATAATTATCGTTTTACGGCGTTGAATATAATTGTTAGCTGAAATATGCTTATTTTCATTACCACCAAATCGTTTTTTGATGTCGTTATGCGTAATTTGTGTTTTATAAAACTTTTCACATTACATACAATTACTTTACCATTTTCCGTTGAATGCGATATGAAAATGGCGACAAACCTAACAGTATTTTAATGTTTTCATGATGATAAAAATATCTCTTGTTTATTAGAGCAAAAAGGTAACTTATAATGTTTTTTTGTTGTAGTTGCAGGATAACAATCTAACAACAGTACCATCTGAATTGGGTCGCTTAACCAAATTAACCAAACTAAATCTGTCACGTAATCGTATTAACAAGCTACCAAGCGATTTTTATAACTTAACTGAATTGCAATATCTAAATCTATCAAATAATATGCTTGAGAAGTTGGATGAGCAATTTAGCGAATTGGTGATGCTACAGTTATTGGTTGGTATTATTGACTTTAATGATTACATACAATGAATTTAATCAAAATAATTTATTATTAGGATCTATCACATAATAATCTAGTAGAACTACCACTTGGAATTGGTTTTTTGGTGCGCTGTACCGATTTAAATCTATCGCATAATCAATTAAACGAATTGCCGTTAGAAATTGTCAATATGCGATGTAATAATACTTAAAAATAGCTCGTTGATGTGATTGAACGATAATTATTGTCTTTTTTTTGTAGCATTGTTAAAGTTGGATGTGACGCATAACAATTTGAGAGGATTGCCGCGATGCGGTGAATTGAGAAAATTGCAGGCACTGCATGCGCAACATAACGACATCGAAGAGCTGCCGTATTTTCAAGGCTACGAACATTTACAGGAATTGTATCTCGGCAATAATTTCATCAAGGTGATTATTATTAGCGCATCTTTGTATCATCGCTTACGCAATGCGCTTGTTATTTATGTGTAACACCACCGCCTTTATTTCTATTTTTTGTTTCAAATAGGAAATTCCTCCAGAGTTATGCGAAAATCTGCAAAGCTTGAAGACTCTCGATTTGCGCGATAATAAAATCGCTAATTTGCCTGACCAGATAGCAATGCTACAACATTTAATACGCTTGGATGTGACAAATAATGAATTGACCGTGTAAGTAGAAAACTAATCGAAAATAGTGTATGCGGTTTAAGAGAAAACCCAAGTTTTCCTATAGAAAAACGTGTGCTCATTCCAATTCTGATGGAATTGGAATGAAAGTCAATATGGCATTAAATATTTTCATGAACGTAACGCAATACCCACATGCAATGTAATCAATGAACGAAAATTGATAAAAAACGAACGTATGAGTTAACTATTCTGTTACATTTCAATAAATAATTTAAATATATAAGGTTTAGTCGCTATATTTATGGCGGATTACATTAAGAAATTTATTCAATTTTATGTGGTAATAAATTCAATATTCAAGAAGATTACATCAAAAGCGAATAAGAAAAGTTAATACACGAAAATTATGTTTAGGTATTTATTAATTAATTGGCAGAACTGATTAATTCGATACAGCCATGATGCGCTAAGAATTTGGCGTGTATACCTTTTATGTTTTTATTGAAATATGATCAAATAGTTGAATCCTTTTCTACAACTATGCTAAGTAATATTTTTGTTTTGTTGTGTAATGATGATGCATTTTGCAAAAAAAATTTTTACGTTATTTCGCCAAAATGCTTTCAGAACGTCTTAAGCAAACCACAGTTTATAATTTTTGATGCGCGAATAAAACATCGACAAAAAAAATCCTCTAGAAATGACCTTTTTTTGGTAGTACACGCTTTAAAATTCACACAACTCATTGTCAAACTATTATCAATTAAAATATTTTCAATGCAACCACCCAATTTAGCATTTGGGTTCAACATCGTTATTACCTTTACTAGTCAAGGGGGTCGAAATTCGGTATTGCAGGTGTTGTAAATTTAGTTCCATTTAAAAACTATGCACAGAGAGAGCATTGAACTTCAAACTGTTCTGTGGAATCTTGGGATTCCGTGCTATCAAATGCGCATTAAAATAATACTAAATGTGAAATGCGACTACTAACATCCGATGTGAAACTAAAATTTTGACAATTTCTACAAAAAAATTAAATCCCAATTAATAAAAGTAATTTTTTACACTCTATTTTTAAGGGACTTTCCTCAAAAAATATTGTAACTTTAAGGGCACGGTGAGTTGACAAAGTTTGAATACTACTACAATAAAGTACATATTACAATTCTATCAGAATTGAAAAGAACATATCTTTTTATAGGAATTCGTTTATCATTTTCTATTCTACTTTGTACCGTACCTGCTACCTGAATCGAATATTTGTTTTTTTATTAATATTGATTGATTTTATTTTAGTTTGCCAAATTCATTGGGTTTACTCTCAAATTTGCAAAATCTCCAAATTGAAGGCAATGTATTTCGTGCGATAAGGCATGACCTGATCAAAGCGGGTACTTGTCGCCTGTTGAAACACCTTCGCGACCGACTCAACGCCGAGGAGATGGAGAAGTTAAACTTTGGCAAGGAGAATGGCTACGTCGCTGAGGTGCGCATCTATCCGGATAAGTATATGATGAAAAATTCGAGAGCGTTAAACGTGGCAATGAAGGAAATTGCAACCGTACCGGATAATGTATTTGAGGATGCTGTTGCGGCCGATGTAAATATTGTTGATTTATCGAAGAATAAGTTTACTACTGTACCGGAAGGGTATTGAATATGGTCTTGATTGATTTATTGAGTAATATGTTAATGAGGAAGAGTTTTAGGTTGAATTTATTGAATGAACAAATAAGCGAACTAAACTTGAGCGTGAATAAACTGAAATCTTTACCAGAATGTATTGGAGACTTTCAACGATTGCAATTTTTGGAATTAAGCCGCAATCAACTAAATTCGTTACCTCAGTGTTTTGAAAATTTGCAAAATTTACGTGAACTTGTCTTAAGTTTTAATTTGTAAGTAATAATATTAATACCATTCCACTTAGAATTGGCTGCGTCGTACTTCCATAAAAAAGTTATTTTTTACGCAACATTTAAAACCGTTTACATAATTCAAAAAGGATCAACTCTTTGCGTAAATAGGCAGCTTACTATAGAAATATATATTTAAATCATTGTTCGCTATTAAAAGTCATAATTTTAAATATTCGGTATTTAAAACTGCTTTTGTAACATTTGGGATCGAATTTAAAGACGTTTCTGGTTTGTGCCCTGCGTGTTTTTGCATAGATTAAAACCTTCTTGGAATGATGGAAATATTTAAACGGAAGTTGTAATCTTGTATGAAAAATAACAATTTTACAATGCTTATTAACTTGGAATGCTTAAAATGTTTTATGTAAGTAGTACTAACTCAGCCCCTTCGGTATTGTTTGACAATACCTGGTTCTCACCCAGGAGGGTTGAAATCCATTCGCAGGTTGTTATAGGCATATAAGCGTTGTTTTTAAATAGTGCTTTTATTTATACTTGTTTTATGGGAGTACGAACACAGAGAATTCTCTACGGAATCACATTGACTTATGAATTTACTACTACATTTTTATATATTGTTATTTTTTTAGATTTTCAATTATGCCACAATGTATATTTAAAATGTTGAATTTGGAAATTTTATTAATATCCGATAATCAGCTAACTACGATTGACATAGATGGTCTCTTACATTTGAAACGTTTGGCAATTTTAGATTTGTCAAACAACAACATTGATAATGTGCCTTTAGAGTTAGGAAATATGAAACAGTTGAGGAATTTAGAGTTAAAAGGGAATAGTTTTCGTTTACCAAGATACTCGATTTTGGAGCAAGGCACGGAAACAATTTTGGCATATTTACGTGATCGGATACCACGATAACAGTGCACTTTAAATACTAATTAAATACAATGCAGTTTGCCAAAAAGTACAAAATTTATTTTTTTATTTTTTAAGTTTGCTTGTTAAATTAGGTATAAGTTTTTTTTCTAGTCTATAAAAACAAAATTTATTAAATAAAAACAAACTTTAAACATTTTATGGCTCATTTTTTTCAAACAAATTGTACAAGTGCTTTTATTATCAAATTACAAAGCTGTAAAACTTGCAAAGTTCAGACAAACAGTAATTTTTCAAACATATTAGGCAACTTTTGTTACATTTACTATACAGTGATATTCAAATGATATATCTTTCACTACGTGTAAATCCTATTAATTTCTATATAACCATCTTGCAGACTGTTAAAATATTTTTAAAAGTAGTACAAATGTAGATACATTAAATTACTTGAGGTTTATGAAATACAAGATCATACTAAATCGTCAATAAGCGATACACACTTCTAGCTTACTTTATCAGTTCGTTTATTGACGATATCCCGTAGTTAAAGGGTCAAGGAAAGTTATGTCATTTTTTCCTAGTGATTACTTACTTACATATAACACTATCGGTTATTAAGTAAAACCGCGCATTATTGAAATAGCTGGGTAGCTGGAGGTTGTGATGTTGAATTTAATACTAGAATCTGGTATGTATTGTAGTATAATGCTGAAGACTGTAATTTAGAGATAAAAGAGCAAGGAAAATAACAAATCATATTTATTTCGAAAACATTGTTTTTCTCGAAAGATTGAAAACTTTAGCAAATACATATTGAAAGTTTTACTTTAAGAATTTGTAAAATCTATCAGGCCAAATAGTATTATTCTAATTTTCACAACAAGAGTGTTCGTTAAAACAAATTTAATAATATTTATACATTTTGCACAAATGACGATTTAAATTAAAATTGCATGTTATATTGTTAGAATAATAAGTTTATGCTTTTATTATCTACTTTTTGTTATAAATAGCTCACAAGCCTTTGTTATCAAATTGCGAAGTGACATTATCGAAAAGCGTTTGTACAATATTTAATATGTATACGAATACATATGTATATATAGTACTTTTTGGGGAAATATACTGGTTATTATTATCAAGTGATTGTAAATATAAGTTCATAAGTCACAGCGCAAAACCAATTGGAACTAATCACAGAAGAACAAATTCATTTTTTTATTGAAATAGGTAGTTAAGAATAATAGTTTTTCAAGAAAACATCTTGAAGAATTGAAATACGCTCTGTCAAATGAGTATCGGGAATTGAGAATACTATGCTCTATCTATACTGACCTGCAATTTAATGGCCATATGTCGATTAGTTTGTGCACAGCACTTGTGTTGATAGAAGATTTCAAATGTGTGTTACGTTTTTTATTAATGGATACAAATAATGAGTAAAGAATTTATTTAAAATTTTACATTGAACTTCTCCATTTGTCTTGCAGTGTTTTATACATCATATTTACATTATAAGTAAGCACATTTGGAGTCGTTATAAATAATTTATGCAAAACCCGTCTTTATTTATTTTATTTATTTATTTATTTTATTTATTTATTTATTTATGTGAAAATATTAGGTTAGTTTTTAACCATAAGTTTTCTCGAGTTTGTTTTTCCAAAACGATACTTACTTTCCGCACAACACTCATGTAATAAATAAACTAATATTTAGTCAATGTATTTCAAAAACAAAATAGCCGCCTTATTTGTTTCCATATAAATTCAGTGCCATTATCTAATTTTATTACAGCAAACGGCAAAAGATCTTTAAACCACCACGCATAGATGAGTGGATTGATTAACGTCGAACTAATTAATATCAAATTACAAGTAACAGCAACTAAAAAATATTTTGTAAGATGTTGTATATCCACATTAAGAAGAAATATGATGTAACGGATTGTAGTGGGTGCATAAGTGATCAATGCTGTTAACGTTGTATAGAGTCCCAGCTTGAATGCTTTCAACTTTGATTTTCAATAATATTGGGGATATTTTCCATTTAATTAATTAAAGCGTCTACCATGCCTGTTTATCTTGTAGAAGAGACAAGTGTCTAGCACAATTATATAATTATTGAAAGTAGCGCTAAAATCAGTATATTGTGCGCTGGTAGCTTCCAATAGATGCATGTGGGGCAAAGAAACATGTTCAAAAGCCCATTTGAAATTGCTAAAAAACTAAAAATTAAATTATTGATTTTTTACTTTTTTGGTTAAATATTAAGCACTTTTAAAATCGCCTTCGAATTGATTACATTTCCTGCTAACAATGCCACTATCAAAGCAATCTTAATTCTTTTTACAGTTACTAGATAATTGTATTTGATTCCATGGATAATATAAATGTAACAATCAATTGCTATTAAAGTTACTGTGAAAATGGATAGGTACAAACCTATAACTCTCCATACTGAAACAGTTCAAATTTTAAATAAAAATGATTCAATAGATCAAATTTAGATAACTATACAATTACGAAAGGGGCCCAAAAAATTATCGTAAAAGAGTGACGTTAAATATACACGTCCGATACCAAAATCACTTAAGGCTACTCCTGCCGAGTTTGTCGCTCTCGCTCTGTTACATGTGTTCCTTATGGGAAAAATGATTTGCGTCTAAAGCATGCCACGAGTTTATTATTAAAGATATTAACTTCAT